>JANIJH010000223.1:4760092-4773183 GCA_024520975.1 Erythroxylum areolatum
TATTGTTTTGCAGGTATCTTCACGTTAGAATCATCACCAACAGCAGCAAACTCATGGACCCAAACGGTAATATGCAGTTCAGCCAAAATCTGGCGGAACCAGTAATCATTCTTTCATTTTAATCAACCATCATAATTATAATGATTATATCCATTCCCATTTCTCACTATATTCATTCCCATTATTATTTACATTACCTTCTGTGAACCAAGCGCCCCCTAAGAACACAAACGGTGAATACTTTATGCTTTTTAAGTTGATAACTTCATCTACAGTGTATATGCATATCATAAACACTATAATAGTCCAAATAATTGAAGGCCGCACGTGGATGTGACCTGATTAAACAGAGATTACTGGCAGACACTACAACCTTAGTTAGCAAGTGGTTGTAAGAAAAAGGAAGAAAGCAAGAAAGATGCTTTCTCTTAACACGAACCATGTCTAATCTTATACAGTCAATCATCTCCATACATGAAAAAAAAAGAAGAAGAAGACAGAATAAGGATGTTCAATTTCTAAGTCGTTTTAAACTCCCAATCCAGATTCATCAACCTCTGTCTCGTCACTTGTCTGATGAGCTTCTTTATCTTCTTCCTGTGGTGAAATTGTGTAGACTGAGTCATGAGAGTGAGAACACTGTCTGTGTTTCTGAAGAGTGGATGTCACTGGGTTAAAAGATCCAAACTTTGGTGTCGTTTCTTGAGAATTTCCACTGGGGTTGGTGTCAAATGTGAAGGAGAAGCTTCCGTTTGGTGGGATTGATTCTTGGGTTGTGTTGAGAGCTGTGGGACAGTTCTTTCTCCTTTTGGATCCTCTGCTGCTTTCTGGTTCTTGGGTCTTGGAGTTCTGTGAAGAAGAAGAAGAGGAAGAAGAAGAAGAAGTGGTCTCTAATGGAGGTGGCTCTTGGTTGGAATCTGAAGCTTTGGAAGGCATCTCTTCTGGGATGGCTTTCTCTGCCATAAAGGTTCCTGTGTGTGTGGGAGCAAAAGGACCTTGTCTTCAAGGACGGCTGATGAATTGACAAAAGGAGGCCTTTCCAGTGATGCCTTGATTGTTTTTTGTTTTTATTGAGATCATGTACTAACTTGAAGGCCATGGACCCAAACTTTAGGTAAAGTTAGATACTCCTAACTCCAAAGATTATATTTAATAGGTTAAATTCGTAATTATCACATTAATCCTTTATTTTAAAAAAGTAACTATTTGTTTCTTATAATACTTTTTCTTATTATTAGATCTTTCCATACTTCACTTTATTGTGAAACTTCAGATTAAGTATAATCCGATGATAAAATTTTTTAAAGAGGAAGAATTATTTGTTTCACTAAATATATATTATTTAATGTTATAAAAAATAAACAAAGTTCAAAATTATATAACAATAACAAGAAATTTTAAATTGTGATTAAGAAAATTTAAAAATACTATTTAGATTCTAACTGCTAATTAATTATAAATTACTAATTCATCAAATAATTTATTTAAATAATAATTTACGGATTATAAAAAATATAATCGAAATATAATAGTTACAAGTTCTATTAATAAAGAAAATTATATAATTTTTTATAATTAGAGATACATAAATAAAATTTATATTTTATTAAAAGTTAAATATTTATATACACAAATACACAATAACTTATAATAATTCTAAATTTCTTATTACTTTAAATAGTTTCTCAAACCCTAGTTCACTACCTATATAAGCTGTCCCGCTATGTACATGTTCAGAAGAAAAGGCGGCTCGCTCTGCTTCTACCTTTGGTCACTCTGTTTCGCTGTCCTCGTTTGTGGTCTCACAAGACACCCAAGATCAACTCCATCTGTTGTTTCGATACGATAGATCTAGCTCTTTCTGGAACTGGGTTGTTTCTGTCTTTGCCTCTGACGAGCTTTTGTCTGCGTTTTCAGACTGCATTCGACTTCTTCTTCTGATTCTTCATTCGATACTCTGTTCCTTACTGGTAAGTTTTTTTTTTTCTTCCCTGAAAACATCATTTGGTTGGTCGAAACTGTTAAAGCCCCATTCTTTTTTGTGTGTTTCATTAGTATTCCTTCTGTTCCTATACCAGTATTTACCGTTCAAGATCGAATTCCAAGCGTTATGAGGTGGAATTCCAAGATTTAGAGGACCTTTTGCGTTATTTTCCATTTTAACGTGAATTTTTTGACGAATTACTGATGTCCTGTGCTGGACATATTTTAGGAGGTGAAATTCCAAGCTTTAGAGGACCCTGTTTCTTGTTTTCTAGTTTAACATGAATGTTTGGCACGAACTCTTGATGTGCTGTGTGTTTAATGTTGTAGGAGGTGAATTCCAAGTTTTAGAGGCCCTCTGTTTTGTTTTTCATTTTATCGTGAATGTTTTTCATGAATTTTTGATATGCTGTGAGATTAATGTTGTAGGCTTACTAGGTACTTCATCTAAAAGGTCTAACTTTAACTGCTATCAACTTCTTTCTTGTGTTTATTTGAAGATAATAAATTCATCATTTTAGAGAGTTTAATATCTTTGATGTTCTGAGTCTTTATGAATTCTAGTGATATTAGGATTTTAGTTTCTGATTTCTTGTTTTTGTTGAATTAAATTGCAGAAGCTTGAAACTGAAGTCTCATTCATAGATTAGACAGACTAAGATGGAGGAAGAGCATAAAGGAAGAGAAAGAAGTATATTTAGAGATATAAGACGCTATTACTGCAAATATTGTGGTATTTGCAGATCCAAAAAGACTCTTATTACCTCTCATATACATTCTATACACAAGGAAGAAGAAAGGAGGTGTGAAAAAAGAGTTGATGAGGAAATTAAATCCAATGATAATACATGCCAAGAGTGTGGTGCTTTCTTCAATAAGCCTGCTTATTTGAAACAGCACATGCAAAGTCATTCACTTGAGGTACTTCTATTCTAGAAGATGTTGATAGCTGTTCTCAACACTTGAAACTAGAGGAATGAAGAAGTATCATTTGGGTTTAATTATACTTCTTTCATTATTAGGTTAATATTAGCATTTTTGGATGTTATTGAATTAGTAACTTTGCAGGAATTCATTCTTTTGTTAATGACGAAAAAATTGGATGTGGCGTGAAGCATTGGATCCCAATATCAGAACTCCAAAATGCGCGAGGCTAAAAGTATGGACTTGAGTGGACCAGTATCAGGATGGGTGACCACCTGAGAAGCTCCATCAAGCGAGCCTCAATCACGTGTGGGTTTAATTTGAGGTTTGAAGGCTTATTTGAATTGGTATTGAACTTTGTTTTAGCTATCTACGGAATTTATTAACAATACTTCTGTATGCTTGTGATTTTGCAGCGACCTTTTACTTGTCCTGTTGATGACTGTCATGCCAGCTATAGAAGGAAAGACCACTTAACTCGCCATCTTATACAGCATGAACGGAAAGTCTTCAGGTGTCCAATTGAGAGTTGCAATCGTGAATTTTCATTCGCTGACAATGTGAAGAGACATGTGAGAGAACTGCATTGTGCAGACTCCCCCTCTGTTAGTCAGGAGGAGTATGCTTGCCCAGAAGCAGGTTGTGGCAAGGTGTTCAGATATCCTTCTAAGCTGAAAAAACATGAAGATTCACATGGCAAGTCATTTGCCCATACAATTCTATCATACTCTTTCCTGTTTTAGTATTTGTCTGTTTTGCGGGGACATTAATACAAATGGTTGCACAGTCATGTGCTGGAATAGTTGTTCTTTTAGAAATAGTAGAATTTGTGTTCCTTCTCGATTCTGGTTTTCGGTGGACACTTTAAAGCATATGGAATTCTTGCAACTTCCCTGCTGATGTAATTCTGCTAATAATCGTTTCATTGCAGTTAAACTGGATTCGGTAGAGGCAATCTGTTTGGAACCAGGGTGTATGAAGTATTTTTCCAATGATAAATGTTTAAAGGCCCATGTCAAGGCCTGCCACCAGTATATTACTTGTGAGATTTGCGGGACTAAACAGCTAAAAAAGAACATCAAGAGACATCTCCGATCTCATGAAGGAGGAGGCACCTTGGCCGAAAGTATTAAATGCCATTACAAGGATTGCCAACATAGATTTTCAACTGTAAGACACTTTCATTTTTGATTTGCATTGCTCGTGCTCTAAATTGTGATTGAAATAATCTTTGATTGATTCTTTTGGCCAGAAAACAAATCTTAATCAGCATGTAAAGGCAGTGCATCTTCAAGTCCGCCGTTTTGCATGTGGGTTTAAAGGTTGTGACGCCAGTTTCGCATACAAGCATGTTAGAGACAATCATGAAAAATCTGGGTGCCATGTCTATACTCCAGTAAGTTTCCTACTTTATTTGGACACATTATCAAGCTGGGACCTTAATGTGTCCTGCAGAAGAACTGATATTTGATCTTGGTACAGGGTAACTTTGAATCTTCTGATGAGCAATTTAGGTCCAGACCAAGAGGTGGGAGGAAGAGGAAATTCCCAACAATTGAAATGTTGATCAGAAAGAGGGTTACTCCCCCAACTGAATTGGACGATTGCCACTCTTGGTTTCACCCAATGGAGACTCGAGCAGAGTCTTGAACGTCTGTGCTGCTCTTCAACCAGATCACTTTGTAGATAAGTATAGATTCTAACTACTATTTTAGGACCATATGTATAGATGATTTTAGGGTTTGCCTTTTGAGTGAACTATCTGCTAAGATTGATTGCTACTACTGTGTGACGATATAGATAAATTGTATGAAAATAATGATACTTTTTTTGACGTATGATTTTGAAGGTTTGAGTTGAATTTCAAAGCTTTCATATACAAAGCTTATGCAATTCTATACAACTTCTATGGAATAGCAAAGCATACATGGAATTATTATTCGGTGCACTGTTTCAAAGATTCAGTTTACAGGAATTACAATAGAGCATCTGAAAGATTTTCTGTCTATATTCGAAACCTACCAATCAATCTAAATTCAACAACTCACCAACTAAAGAGATGATAATTCTTCTTCATATTGTTCTATACAAAAAAAAGTGGATCGTAGATTGTTACTTTAAACTGAAGGTTCCAACACCAGATTTCTGAGCATATTCATTAATGACTTCTTCAATATAAAATCGCCAACCCCTTGCCATCTCTTCAAGAGAAATTGGTTCTACGAGTTCCTCAATGTCTCTTTTAAACCTCTTATACATGGTCCAATCGTTTAAGATTACCGGAGATGATTCCGGATAATCGACCGGAATTAGTAACAATAGCGGAGGAAAAGGGAGCTGTAAACAGTGACAAGCATATCAGCATTCATTGCAAATCAAGATGGCCATATTCCATGTCTTACCATTGTATCAACAAGTAGCTTGAGAGGTCCATTAAGGCCGACAGGAATAAAGGAACATTTAACAGTAATTCCTTCCCTCCCTCCAGCAGCATCTTCATCTGAATCCAACTCGACCAAAACGTGAACTAACCTCTCATTAATTTTCTTAATGTCATCTAACAGAAGCTGTAAAAGGAAACACAACCCAAATTGGTAGCTAAATCAGATGTTAAAAGGATTCTTAAGCCTCAAAATCTGCTAAAATTCATAAGAAATTATGAGATGGCAAGGAAAGGAAAAAGCATACTGTTTTAGTTGACTTTTGGCTGCCATCGGTAACAGCAGTAGAACTCCCTGAGAAATTAAAACACGAAAATCAAACTCAAATGTTCATATATGCAAATCCAAGTACAAACTCGTCATCATATGAGCAAGAAAACATAAAAAAGAAATGTATTTCATATATAGTTCGAATTCTGCATTTCATTTAAACTCGTCCTTGCCTGATGTATCTGAACAAGTTATCTTGTTCCCATCTAAAGAAACAATCACATAGTCAAACTCGTCCTTGTCTGATGTATCTGAACAAGTTATCTTGTTCCCATCTAAAGAAACAATCACATAGTCTTCATCCATCGTCCTGAGCAAAGAAAATTACAATAAGAATTTGTTACGTAACTATTAGCAAATCAAAACAATATTTCTTGAAACCATTGCATGATTCCAATATTCAGGAACTTTTCTCACCTAATCTCAATTTAAATTAAAAGAAACCAAAACACCCACAAACCAGAACAAGAATTAAAGAAATTAATCGAAGAAACACATAAAAAGTTGAGATATAAACCGAAAACTTTAGAACTTTCTCTAATTTTTCTTTTCCGTACTCCGATCCCTTTCGGTACTTAGTTCAAGACTCCAATCACGAGATGAAAGGGAGCGTTGTGGAAAAAGAATGGTTCTTTGATCCAACAAATCTCTGTAAAACCTCTGCTCTGTTCATGAAGTCCAAATACCCACAAACCGGAACAACTAAAAGTTAAAGAAATTGACGAAAGAAGTGCAAAAGATTGTTTATACTTACTAGTTCAAGGCTTCAAGCTGGAGATAAAAGCAAGGGATGTGGAAAAGACTGGTTTTTGATCGACCAAACTCTGTTAAAAGACTGTTTCTGTTCAATGAATCCGAAGATAAAAGAAGGAATCAAAGAAGAAGAAACAGAGAGCAAGAACGTAATCAGTAGAGCAAGAAAAATTGGAGAAAGCAACAAAACCAAGAAGAAGAAGAAATGTGGGAAACCGTTGAGGGGTTTGAGCGGGAAAGTTCTGCTTCACTGAAGAAGACGAGAAGTTAGCTATATACAGCATGCAAAATTTAGACACAATAATATTTTATTATAAATCTATTTCCACCACCGCTTTTAGAGAATTTTATATTTAGTTTTTAATTTTATAAAATAAAAATGGTTCTATAGAGAAAAAATTATTTAATTTAAAATTACAATTTTTATTTAAGCATAATTTTAAAACTAATGGCATATAAAAAGTTTTATTTACTGTTAAATCGAGATTTATTTGAGGTAATATTATAGTATTCTATATTTAAAACTTAATTTTATTAAATTGTACGTGAATTTATTTATTTGAGGCAATTTCATGTCATTTTTTAATTACATGTTACTCTTTTGTTATGTAATGATTTTAGGTTTTATTTTATTATGTTAATAATTTTCTTGTAAATTTTTAAATACAATAAAATTTTCATTTGGTTATTTTAAAAGGAATTTCTTCAAAAAAAAAGCTTTAATTATAATTTTTTATAATTTTAAAGGAAAATATTTTTTAATATGATGAAATTGCACTTCATATGTTTAACAAAATCTTTGGTTAAAAATTTAAATTTGTTTAACAAAATATTTAAAAATACCTTGATGGAATTTTTCTTTAGATAAATTAAGTGTTGAGGTTGTGCAATGTAGAAATGTCGTGAAGGCTTTACATGATTCTCAACTTTATAGAGATATTTTTTTGAAGATGACAAATGCAAAGAATTTGAATTTGGTTATGTTGCTTTGATTATGTTTTCGTGTTTTTGCACATCGAATTTTTATTAATTTGACCGTTTCTATATTAATGTTCTATAATTTGAACATTTTAAGTTTATGTTTTGTATAAACGCATGACTAAATGTTAACTCGATGTCTTGTATGAATATTTATAAGTTTATGTTTGGTTAACTTTTTGACTGAACATTTTATTAATTATTTAATGTTGACATTGTAGATACATAGATTCATTACCAGATTTTGAATCATATTTTGATGATAAATTGATAAAGATAATCATTATTTCTCTAATTGAGGAAAACAACAAAAATTTCTCTTAGGTCATGATTGAATATTAAATTTTTGAATGTGAATCCTACAAAGATTTATAAAAACTCAAGAATAAATAAGATAATCTTTCTGAGCTTACGTGATGAGTTGAAAAATTTAGGAATCTTAAAAGGAATCATTCATTTGATTGTGAAAGAAAAAGTATAAATTTTCTTGATGATTACAAGACACGGTAAGACAACTAAAATCAATGTAGAACGTTTTTAATTTTAGACTTAGACAAGTTTAAAGTATTTTCTCAAAGTCTTATATATAATTAATCATTTTATAAAAAGATTCGTTACTCCAATTTTTACCAATATATCTCCTTAGATTCAACATAATTCAAAAAATTTTTCAAATTTTCAGGCACAATCATATATTTAATTACTATTATAATTATGTTCTTATCGTTAATGATTATTTTTATAGTATAGTCTTTTTAGGATTGTATATGGGCAATAAATGATATACATATTAATGCATATGTTCCGACCGATAAATAAATACCACACAAAGGTAAAGGAACTAATATGATCTAATCCAAAATATTATTTGTTATTGCTCATTTGACATACATTTACATATATAATGATTGAATGTGAAGGTACTACAAATGACTATCGAGTTCTTTTGAAAACAATAACAAATCTAAAGAATTAATTTCTTATGCCTTCACAAAATATTATATTATTTTAAATAAACATAATAATTATGCTTAATTCTTATTCACTTTTTATTAATATTATATTCCTTACATGTTAGATAAGTTCTATTTGATTAATCTAGGCTACATCATATCAAAATGAGAGATATTATTTGCGAGATCATAGAAGAAGATGAATATCACAAGGTCCACATAAGTTTTGTTAACTACATGCATTCTTCTTTGAGAGATATTATTAAAAGACGTTTTAGCATTTCAAAAGTAAAATTCTCTGTACTTTTAAATATGTCAAGTTATGATACGAAGAAGTAAAAATATATTATTATTGCATGTTGTATTATGCATAATTAAATTAGAATGTACGAACAAAGTGATGAATTATTTGAAAATTATGCTAAAAATAAAATATAAAATAGATAACTTGGTTACACCGAATGGAGACTCGAGCAGAGTCTTGAACGTCTGTGCTGCTCTTCAACCAGATCACTTTGTAGATAAGTATAGATTCTAACTACTATTCTAGGACCAAAGCGAACATGGAATTATACAAAACTATACAACATCTATTGAATAGCAAAGCGAACATGGAATTATTATCCATAGTGCCCTGCTTCAAAGATTCACTTACAGGAATTACAACAGAGCATCTGATCTAAATTCAACAACTGAACAACTAAAGAGATATGATCATTCTTCTGCATAGTGTTCTATGCAAGAAAATGTGGATCATAGGTTGTTACTTCTTTGAACTGAAGGTTTCATAACCATATTTCTGACCATGTTCATTAATGACTTCTGCAATGTAAAATTGCCAAGTCCCTGCCATCTCTTCAAGAGAAGCTGGTTTTGAGAGTTCCCCAACATGCCTGTTAAACCTCAGTCTTACCTTCTCTGCAAACTCTTCAGCCTCCTCTCTGCTCAGGTGATATTTACATTACATATCCTAAAAATGAAGTTGAGACTGAATGGTCCAATGCATTATGATTTATGAGTTTCCAATTTGCTTACTTCTCGTAATCATTTAAGATTACTGGGGATGATTCTGGATAATCGGCCAGAATTAGCAACCGTAGTGGAGGAAAAGGCATCTGCAGACAGTGACAAGCATATCAGCATTCATTGCAAATCAAATTTCAAAATGGCCATCTTCCATGTCTTACCATTGTATCAACAAGTATCTCGAGAGGCCCGCTAAGACCAACAGGAATGAAGGAACATCTGACAATGATTCCTTCCCTCCCTTTGGCAGTATCTTCATCTGAATCCAACTCGACCACAACGTGCACTAACCTCTCATTAATTCCCTTAATCTCATCTAACAGAAGCTGCAAAAAGAAACACAACCCAAATGAGTAGATAATTCAGATGTTAAAGAATTGTTAAACCTCAAAATCTGCTAAAATTCATAAGAAATTATGAGATGGCAAGGAAAGGGAAAAGCATACTGTTTTAGTTGACTTTTGGCTGCCATCAGTAGCAGTAGTAGAACTCCCTGAGAAATTTAAGCACCAAAATCAAACTCAAATGTTCATAAATGCAAATCAAAGCACAAACTCATCATCATATGAGCAAAAGAACATAAAAAAGAAATGCATTTTAATTTAAACTCATCCGGAGTTATTTTACCTGGTGTATCTGAACTAGTTAACTTGTTCTCATCAAAAGAAACAACCTCACTGTCTTTATCCATCGTCCTGAGCAAAGAAGGTTACAATAAGAATTTTGTTACTTAACTATTAGCAAATCAAACCAATATGTCTTCAAACCACTGCATGATTCCAATATTCAGGGCCCGTTCTCACCTGATCTTAATGTAAATTAAAAGAATTCAAAACACCCACAAACCCGAACAAGAAAAGCTTAAAGAAATTAATCGAAGAAACACATAAAAAGTTCTGAAGATATAAACCGAAAAGTTTAGAACTTTCTTAAAATTTTCTTTTTCCTAATCCGACCCTTTTTGGTAATTAGTAGTTCAAGACTCCAAGCAAGAGATAAAAGGGAGGGTTGTGGAAAAATACGGGTTCTTTGATCCAACAATGCTCTACAAAACCTCTGCTCTGTTCATGAAATCCAACTACCCACAAACCGGAACAACTAAAAGTTAAAGAAATTAATGAAAGAAGTGCAAAAGATTGTTTATACTTCCTTGGTTAAGTCTTCAAGCTGGAGATAAAAGCGAGGGATGCGTGAAAGACTGGTTGATCGACCAGACTCTGTTAAAAACCTCTTCATGTTCAAGGAATACGAAGAAAGGAATCAAAGAAGAAGAAACAGAGAAGAAGAGCTTAATCAGTAGAGCAAGAAAAAATGGAGAAAGCAACAAAACAAAGTAGAAGAAGAAATGTGGGAAACCGTTGAGGGGTTTGAGCGGGAACGTTATGCTTCACCGAAGAAGACGAAGTTGGCTGTATATATATATAGCATGAAAAAATTAGACTCAATAATATGTTATTATAAATCATTTTCCACCTAATGGGTTTTAGAGAATTTTATAATAGTTTTTAATACAAAAAAGTTCTATAAAATAAAAATATTTAATTGAAAATAAATTTTAAAATTATATTAAATTTATGTGAAAGTATTTATTTGAGGCAATTTCATGTCATTTTTAATTACATTTTCTTTTGTTATGTTATGATTTCAAGTTTTATTTTATTATAATAATACTTTTCTTTTAAATTTATTGGGCCTCTTATTTTGTTCTTTGAACTAAATACAAGTTGTTATTTGTTATATAAGTAAAGCCCTTAAATTTTCATTTAAAGCTTTTTTACTATGTTTTAAAAATTTTCATTTGGTCATTTTAAAAGGAATTTCTTCTAAAAAATGTTTTAATTATCAAAAGTTTTTATAATTTTAAAGGAAATAATTTAAATTAATTTGGTGAAATTACATTTCATTTAAGAGAAATAGATTCTTAAATGTAATTAGGAAGAATAAATTATTATTGCAAAAAATAATATTTAGTTAAAATTTTAAATTTGTTTAACAATGTTTAAAAATATAATAATAAAATGTTTAAATTCTTTAGATAAATTGAGTGTTAGGGATATGTATTTGAAAGCTTGTGAAGGCTTTACATGATTCTTTACTTTATAGGAATACTTTTACAAAGATGACAGATATAAGAAAGCTGAACTCGACGCTATAGCTGTATTTTCATGTTATTGCATATCAAATTTTTAATAATTTGACATTTTTTTATGTTAAGAACTATTTCATAGTTTGAACATTTTAAATTATGTTAAGTCTATATTTTGTATAAATATTTTAAGTTTATGTTTGATTAAACCTTTTGACTAAATATTTTATTTTATTTTTAGAAGGGAAAAACTCTAAACACGATTAATCTAACTATTGCATAGCTTTACAGTACACTGCTCCTTGCTTGTCCCTTTGGATGAGATCCTGGACTGACAGTGGAGGCTCATGAAGAATATGAAATCCTGGGTTGGTCATGACTGCAAGGGCGGCCGGGTCATTCGTGCACTGGTTCCTTTCACGATGTACGTGTTAGATATGAACCTCCTAATCTCTTTGGAGTAAATCACGAATACTTGTCAACAAAAAATTATTTATATCAATCTCGATAATAGGAGAGGATAGTATGTTAATAACTTTTAAGGCGTCCACTTATAATATGATCTGGCGATACCCAAATGATCAAGCCAGCGTGAGGCCTGAGTGGACTCTCCAGAATTAGTTGTTAATCACGAGCTGCCACCAATGTGCTGAAAAAATCCTCTGTAGCACTGCCCGTGACAGTCTCGAATTAAGCCACCAGCAGTAGCGATGTGCGACCCCTGTTTAAAAGCTCCATCCATATTGAGTATGAACCATTCCTCTGGTGGTTTTGTCCATCCCACTCAACTGCCCACCAAGAGGCCCTGGTTCTGAAACATACAGCTTTCTACTACTCTTGCTAGGGATGGCAATGGGTAGGGTTCGGTTCGGGTTTTACTCAACCCATATCCATATTCTTTTTTTATGACTCAACCCATATCCATATTCATATCCATCGGTTTTTAAGATTTACTACCCATATCCAAATCCATTGGGTTTTCGGGTTTTTAGATATCCATCGGGTTGTATAGTACATAAAAATATAACTTCTAAATTGAAAATATGGAGAGCAAATTTTTTGCAAACGCTCAAAATCAAAATTAACTTAATAATAATAAGTCAAGATTTTGATTTGTATGTCTTAAAAAAACTATAAAATTGGAATAATAAAAATTATAATGTCTAGTGCAAAGACAAGTAGACAACATATGTTTTTCACAACCAATAATTAAAAAAAAATTGAAACATCCAAAACTTCAAACTGTCTTCGCGTGAACTCTACAACATTCAAAACTCCATCTCCATATCATTTGCATTATTATCATCCTATAAGAAAATAAAATATATTAACAAATATAGTCAAATTATAAGTTAATTTAATATTTTAAGTAAAAATAAATAAATGGTGAGAAATAAAATGAATTACCAAATCAATCATTTCACCCGGTTCCTCTTTGCTTGCATCAGCATCTTCAAAGATCGAAGCAATCGCATATGAACTTTGTAAAGCAGAATCTATAAGGAAAATTCAATATGAAAATTGTACATATAAGAAGTTTCAAATACAAATGTTGCAAATATTAATAAGGAAATATGTATTACCCGAATAATCTCCAAGAATCCAATTTTGCAAGCACATCAATGCTTCAACAGTATTAGCATGAAGTCTTGAGCGATGTGGACTAAGAACCCTACC
>JANIJH010000223.1:4773283-4812181 GCA_024520975.1 Erythroxylum areolatum
TGAAAAAAAAATATTGCTATTTGAAAACGGATCGGGTATGGGTATCCATCGGTTCGGGTTTTTACTAGACCCATATCCAAACCCATATCCACATCCATTTTTTAACATCCATTTAAAATCCATTTTTTAACATCCATATTCATTTTTTAGGGTCGGGTAGTACGGATATGGATCGGGTTGAAAACCCATTGCTATCCCTAGCTCTCGCCCTTACTATCCACTCCACGTACTTCATAACTGCCTTCGTACCATCTTCCAGCAAATCAAACTCAACTTCAAAAAGACTTTTATTTCGTCACGTCCAAAGTATCCAGCATGCGACTCAAAAAATAGTAGACCATTCCGCTTGCATCACCTGTGAGTGCTTCAATAAGTTGGATTTCACCCATACCTCCTCGTCCTGATGGATAAATTCCATATTGACTACCTACGAGGGAAATTTCCTTCAAAAAGCTAGCACTCTCGGACGGTCCCGAATTACACGTAAGGTGCACTCTTCTTGTCTGCATATGTGACAATTGCTATCTGTCGCAATATGTCTTGCCACTTTTTGTTGATTCGTCAGGAGTTTTTTCTTAGTTATGAGCCAAAGGAAAGCTTTAATCTACTGAGGTCACGCTCATTTCCAAATTAAGACCTAGGAACTATTATAACCATCCGGGATGTGCCCTTCGATAATTTATAGGCTGACGCTACTGTGAATGTTTTATTAATTATTCATTGTTGGCATTGTAGATTCATTGATTCATTATTAGGTTTCAAATCAGATTTTAATAGTGAACTGATGAAAGTAATCATTATTTCTCTAATTGGGGAAGATAATAAATATTTTTATTTATAAAAACAATCATATAGAATTTTTGCTCTATCATGTCGTGATTGAATATTAAAACTTTTGAATGAAAATTCCATAAAGATTTATGAAAACTTAAGAATGAACAAGATAATCTTCTTGAGCTTATGTGATGAGTTAAAGAATTTATGAAACTTAAAAGGAATAAGTCATTTGATTGTGGTGAATAAAAGTGACAATTTTCTTGATGACTATTGGACATAATAAGACAACTAAAGGCAATGTGGGATGCTTTTAATATTCCACCGGCCAATTTCAAAGTACTTTCTTAAAGTTTTATATACAATTAATCATCTTACAAAGAGAGACATTACTCTACCTTCTTTTACTAATGCATCTCTTGAGATTCAACATAATTCAAAATTCTTTTCATATTTTTAGGTACATTTATATATTTAATTATTATTTTAATATTATATTTTATTTTTTAGGATTATATAGGAGCAATAAATAGTACATATATTGATGCACATGTTCTGATTGATGAACAAATATTATATAGGGGTAAAAGAACTAATTCAACCCAATGTATCCTGCAGAATAACTGATATTTGATCTTGGTACAGGGCAACTTTGAATCATCTGATGAGCAATTTAGGTCCAGACCAAGAGGTGGGAGGAAGAGGAAATTCCCAACTATTGAAATGTTGATCAGAAAGAGGGTTGCTACCCCTACTGAATTGGACGATTGTCACTCTTGGTTTCAGCCAATGGAGACTCGAGCAGAGTCTTGAACTTCTATGCAAGCTGGTCTTCAACCAGATCACTTTGTAGATAAGTATAGATTCTAACTACTATTTTAGGACTATATGTGTAGATGATATTAGGGTTTGGCTTTTGAGTGAATTATCTGCTAAGAATGATTGCCACTGTTGTATGACAATATAGATAAATCCTATGAAAATAATGATTCTGTTTTTTGACGTATGATGTTGAAGGTTTCAGTTGAATTTCAAAGCTTTCATATACAAAGCTTATGCAAATCTATACAACATGAAGTTATCATCCATAGTGCCCTGTAGCAAAGATTTAGTCTACATGAATAACAACAGAGCATCTGAAAGATTTTGTCTATCTATATTCCATGTCTATCAATCAATCAATCTAAATTCAACAACTCACCAACTAAAGAGATATGATCATTCTTCTGCATATAGTTCTATAAAAAAAATATGGATCCTAGGTTGTTACTTCTTTGAACTGAAGGTTCCAACACCAGCTCTCTGAGCATATTCATTAATGACTTCTGCAATATAAAATTGCCAACTCCCTGCCATCTCTGCAAGACAAATTGGTTGCGAGAGTGCCCCAATATGTCTGTTAAACCTCACTTTTACTTCCTCTGATATCTCTTCAGCCTCCTCCCTGCTCAGGTGATGATAGTTATATTATATATCCTAAATATGAAGTTCCAGACTGAATGGCTCAATGCATTATGAGTTTCAAATTTGCTCACCACTTGAAACCTTTTAAGATTACCGGAGATGATTCAGGATAATCGGCCGGAATTAGCAACCGTAGCGGAGGAAAAGGGATCTGTAGACAGTGACAAGCATATCAGCATTCATTGCAAATCAAATTTCAAGATGTCCATCTTCCATGCCTTACAATTGCATCAATAAGTAGCTTGAGAGGTCGAGTAAGACGAACAGGATTGAAGAAACATGTGAGAGTAATTCCTTCCCTGCCTCTAGCAGCATCTTGATCTGAATCCAACTTGACCGAAACGTGAATTAACCTCTCATTAATTCTCTTAATCTCATCTAACAGAAGCTGCAAAAGGAAACACAACCCAAATTGGTAGCTAAATCAGATGTTAAAAGGATTGTTAAACCTCAAAATATGCTAGAATTCATATGAAATTATGAGATAGCAGGGAAAGGAAAAAAGCATACTGTTTTAGTTGAATTTTGGCTGCTATCAGTACCAGTAGTAGAACTCACTGAGAAATTAAGTACGAAAATGAGACTCAAATGTTCATAAATGCAAATCAAAGTACAAAGTCATCATCATATAATCAAAAGAACATAAAAAAGAAATGCATTTCAAATATAGTTCTGATTCTGGATTTCATTTAAACTCGTCCTTACCTGGTGTATCCGAACTAGCTGTTCTCATTAAAAGAAACAATCTCAATGTCTTTACCCATCGTCGCGAGCAAAGAAAATTACAATAAGAATTTGTTCCTTAACTATTAGCAAATCAAACCAATCTTTCTTGAAACCATTGCATGATTCCAATATTCAGGGCCTGTTCTCACCTGATCTTATTGTACATTAAAAGAAATCAACACACCCACAAACCAGAACAAGAAAAGGTTAAAGAAATTAATCGAAGAAACACATTGATATAAACCAAAATGTTTAGAAAAGGTTAAAGAAATTAATCGAAGAAACACATAAAAATTCTAAAGATATAAACCAAAAAGTTCAGAACTTTCTCTAATTTTTCTTTTTCCTAATCCGACCCTTTTCAGTACTCAGTAGTTCAGACTCCAAGCAAGAGATAAAAGGGAGGGCTGTGGAAAAAGACTGGTTCTTTGATCCAACAAAGCCCTGTAAAACCTTTGCTCTGTCATGAAATCCAAATACCCACAAACCGGAACAACTAAAAGTTAAAGAAATTAATGAAAGAAGTGCAAAATATTGTTTATACTTACTAGTTCAAGGCTTCAACCTGGAGATAACAGGAGGGATGTGGAAAAGACTGGTTTTTGATCGACCAAACTCTCTTAAAAACCTGTTTCTGCTCAAGGAATCAGAAGAAAGGAATCAAAGAAGAAGAAACAGAGAGCAAGAACGTAACCAGTAGAGCAAGAAAAATTGGAGAAAACGAAAAAAACCAAGTAGAAGAAGAAATGTGGGAAACCGTTGAAGGGTTTGAGCGGGAACTTTCTGCTTCACCGAAGAAGACGAAGTTAGCTATATATATAGTTTTATTGAGTCTAAATTCTATAATAGTTTTTAATTTTACAAAATAAAAAATAGTTGTATAAAATTGAAAAATTATTTAATTTAAAATTACAATTTTTATTTAAAGATATTTTTAAATTTTTTTATTTTCATGGTTGTATATTAAAAAAGTTATCTATTTAAAACTCGAGCTTTATTTAAATTCTAATGTAATTGGGATAATATTATAGTATTTTATATTTTAAATTTATTTATATTAAACTGTATGAAATTATTTATTTGAGGGAATTGCACATCACTTTTTAATTAGATTTAACTCAAAGTTGATAAGAGTGAGTAAGGAAACTGGAAAAATATGGGTGAACTTTATAATCTTTCATCGGTTCTTTCAGTAGAACTGATATTTGATCTTGTTATAGGGCAACTTTGAATCTTATGATGAGCAATTTAGGTCCAGATCAAGAGATGGGAGGAAGAGGAAGTACCCAACTATTGAAATGTTGATCAGAAAGAGGTTTACTCCCCCAACTGAATTGGACACTCTTGGTTTCACCCAATGGAGCAGAGTCTTGAATCTCTATGCAAGTTGCTCTTCAACCAGATCACTTTGTAGATAAGTATACATTCTTACTACTATTATAGGACTGTACGTGTAGATGATATTAGGGTTTGGCTTTTGAGTGAATTATCTGCTATTGATATAGATGAATCCTGTGAAAATAATGATTATGTTTTTTATATGATTTTGAAGGTTTGAGTTGATTTAGGAGTTGATTAAAATTGTAGTTTAACCAATGATAACAATGTTAAGAAAATGCCTTCACAGACAATGAATAGCAAAGCTTCGATGGAATTATTATCCATAGTGCTCTGTTGCAAAGATTCAGTTTACAAGAATTACAACTGAGCATCTGAAAGATTTTCTATCTGTCTATATACCAGACCTACCATTCAATCAATCTAAATTCAACAACTCACCAATGAAGGAGATATGATCATTCTTCTGCATATAGTTCCATACAAAAAAATGTGGATCATAGGTTTTTACTTCTTTGAACTGAAGGTTGGATAACCAAGTTTCTGACCATATTCATTAATGACTTCTGTAATAAAAAATTGCCAACTCCCTGCCATCTCTTGAAGACAAATTGGTTCTGATAGTGCCCCAATATGTCTGTTAAACCTCTCTTTCACCTCCTCTGATATCTCTTCAGTCTCCTCCCTGCTCAGGTGATGATAGTTACTTTACGTATCGTAAGTATGAAGTTCAGATTGAATGGTTCAAGGCATTATGAGTTTCCAATTTGCTCACCTGTCGTAGGTAACCAAATCATTTATGATTACCGGAGATGATTCCGGATAATCGTCCAGAATTAGCAACCGTAGCGGAGGTAAAGGGAGCTGTAGGCAGTGACAAGCATATCAGCATTCATTGCAAATCAAGTTTCAAGATGGCCATCGTCCATGCCTTACCATTGTATCAAGAAGTAGCTCGAGAGGTCCAGTAAGACGAACAGGCATGAAGGAACATTTGACAGTAATTCCTTCCCTGCCTCTAGCAGCATCTTCATCTGAATCCAACTCGACCCCAACGTTGACAAACCTCTCATTTATTCGGTAAATCTCTTCTAACAGACGCTGCAAAAGAAAACACAACCCAAATGGGTAGCTAATTCAGATGTTAAAGGATTGTTAAACCTCAAAATATGTAGAATTCGTATGAAATTATGAGATAGCAGGGAAAGGAAGAAAGCATACTGTTTTAGCTGAATTTTGGCTGCCATCGGTAGCAGCAGTAGAACTCCCTGAGAAATCAAGACACGAAAATCAAAACAAATGCATTTCGCCTGATTCTGCATTTCATTTAAACTCGTCCGGAATCATTTTACCTGGTGTATCTGAACTAGCTAACTTGTTCTCATCAAAAGAAACTTTCTCAATGTCTTTATCCATCGTCCTGAGCAAAGAAATTTATAATAAGAAATTGTTACTTAACTATTAGCAAATCAAACCAATATTTCTTGAAACCATTGCATGATTCCAATATTCAGGCCTTGGTCTCAACTGATCTTGAGGTAAGTTAAAAGAAATCAAAACACCCACAAACCAGAACAAGAGGTTAAAGAAATTAATCGAGTAAACGCATAAAAAGTTCCCAAGATATAAACAGAAAACTTCATAACTTTTGTCTACTTTTTCTTTTTCCTACTCCGACCCTTTT
This sequence comes from Erythroxylum areolatum, assembly GCA_024520975.1. Taxonomy (NCBI): domain Eukaryota; kingdom Viridiplantae; phylum Streptophyta; class Magnoliopsida; order Malpighiales; family Erythroxylaceae; genus Erythroxylum; species Erythroxylum areolatum. Next base: position 4,779,270 of record JANIJH010000223.1, read on the forward strand.
CAATACTTAGTAGTTCAACGCTCCAAGCACGAGATAAAAGGGTAGGTTTTGGAAAAAGACTGGTTCTTTGATCCAACAAAGCTCTGTGAAACCTCTGCTCTGTTCATGAAATCCAAATTCCCACAAAACAAAAAGCTAAAAGTTAAAGAAATTAATGGCAGAAGTGCAAAAGATCGTTTATACTTACTAGTTCTTCAAGCTGGAGATAAAAGCGAGGGATATGGAAAAGACTAGTTTTTGATCGACCAAACTCTGTTAAAACCTGTTTCTGTTCAAGGAATCCAAAGATAAAAGAAGGAATCAAAGACAAAGCAACAGAGAGCAAGAACGTAATTAGTAGACCAAGAAAAGTTGGAGAAAGCGACAAAATAAAGTAGAAGAAGAAATGTGCGAACCTGTTGAGGGGTTTGAGCGGGAACGTTCTGTTTCACTGAAGAAGACGAAGATAGCTATATGTAGCATGCAAAATTTAGTTATTAGTTACTATATTATTAAATTAAAAAATGGACTCAACTGCTTAAATAATAAAATTTTATTATTCATATTAATAATTAACATAAAATTAGTTATATATCCACCCTTCAATCCATGGGTTTTAGAGAATTTTATAATAGTTTTTAATTTTATAAAATTAAAAAATAGTTTTATAAGATAACAATATTTAATTTTAAATTATGAATTTTGTTTTAAAATAATTTTTTTGTTTTAAAATAAATTATTGATTGTTAACTCGAGTTTTATCTAAATTCTAACTAAAAAATAGATTAGTATTTAGTTCAATGCAATTAAGATAATATTATAGCATTTTTATATTTTTATTCAGTTTTGTTAGATAGTTTTTATAATTTTAAAGAAAATTATTTAAATTGATGTGGTAAATTACAATTCAATAATATCAATATCCAATGAGATTCATCTATTCTTAAATGTAATTAATTTGAAAGAGCTAGAATTAAATTTTTATATCTTCACCACTAATTCATCTGTATTATTTCATATTATTTCATATCAGATGTTGAATATTTCTCAGAACATGAAAGGTCTCTCATTACATATACAATGTTTGTTCAGAAGGTGATGAAGAAGCAGCTAGCTAAGATCTATTACAGTTTCTTCCATTCTTTGATGACTTCTTTAATAGAAGATTCCCATGTCCTTGCCATATCTTGAAGACAAATGGGTTCTGAGAATTCATCAAGATGTCTGCTAAACCTCCGGATTATAATCACTGATAAGTCACTGCTCAGGAAGTTAGCCACAGATCCTAAATATTCTTGATTTTGCTTGAAACTAATGTTGACTAGATCATTATGAGTTTCCAATTTCTCACCTCTGAAAGACATTTGAATCATATCGTCCCGAACCGTCTTTCCAGTCATCTATGATTAATGGAGATGATGCCGGATAATTGGCAGGAACTAGTAATCGTAATGGTCGAACAGTGATCTGTAGCAGTGGCAAGGATACCAAAATTCAGTGGAACAGATAATCAGATTTTCAAGAGGCCATCTTCAACTATTACCGTCTCACTAATCTTGTTAAACAGAATGGAGGAAAATCTGACAGTAGTCCCTTCAATGCCTCCTCCGGATAATGAAACAGCATCTTCAGTTGAATCAAACTCTACCAAAATGTCAGAGAACTTCTTGTTAATGCCCGTAATCTCATACATCAGCCTGCTGTGCATCTGCAAAATGAAAAATGGATAGCTAATTTAGAGATGTTGAACAGAAAAACTTCCAGTCAATGTCTTAAGTGGGAAGATATAGTTTGGAAAATCATGAAGCACAAGAATTAGTTTGCAGACAAAAGTAAAGATAAGTCCCCACTGTTAAGGAGTTCTGAGATGAAATTTCAATGGCTGACCAACCTCTTTCCCTGATGGACCATGAATTTGTTTTTTGGAGTTTAACATAGAAAAAGCTTTTAAGTCTTTCAGATTATGTAACCAGCATGAAAGCTGAAATTAGAAAAAAAAGGACACCTAATTTCAGATTTTGATCAGTAACTAACATCATAAGCGTACGTTCAAAGAGTATGCAGAAGATCTGCTAAAGCCCCTTCGACAGTCAGTCACTTCTCCGTATAATCTAGGAACTACTATACAAAAGCATGTGAACTTCAGGTTCTTCAAAGTCCACGAACAACAAAAGGAGGATAACCGGATAAAGCAAGCAGAATTATGACGTAAACTTTACAAATAATGAAACAAGAGCAGGTGTTGCATATACCTTAAACCTTCGATCCATGTTCTTGGATGTTCGACTAACTGAGTCACATACGTTATCTGCAGTATTAAGTGCCTCCGGAGATGATAATTTTACCTAGAAAAGGATTGTAATGTAACAACTCAAAATCTGCTACATAATGTTGAATAGAAAACCACTGCCAAGGTAAATGTTATCTTTTAGGACTTACAGAACTTTTATTCAACAGAGAGAGTAAACATCAGAAGATGATAATCGGGATGAAATTATGAGATTCCAAGAAATAAGACTCATACTGCTTTATTAAAGTGTTGAATTAGTTCCACTGTATCAGCTGAACTTTGGCAGGCATCAGTAGCAGTGGCAGAACTCTTCTCTGAAAAGTACCAAAATCAAAACAAATGCTCATAATTTAAACTCATCCTGTTGATAAAAACATTAGTATGATTGGAGCAGATGTGACAGAAATATAAACTGCCAACAACTCAAGCAGATGTGCACAAGAACAACATTACATTGTTCATCAAAATCAGTATTTTGATTGAAATATCTTGTATAACACACATCAATATATATGTACATTTCCCACATTTGTATACAATATAATTGCAGTTAAATATAAACTGATATACCATGTTTTCTACCATAAACAAATAGGAAAAAAAGCACTAAATGTTCATAGACACTGATTTCAATTCCTTGTCAATTAAGGTCCCACCTGCACCTAACCATATTCCGACCCAGGATCAATCCATAGATATCAATAGAAAAAAAAGGGGGGACTCATGTGAATGAAAATCTGTTACAGTCTATCAAACTTGATACTAGGCACAGGTTTTGCCCTGGAAATATGGCTGGAACAATTATATTACGGTTAATACAAACTAAGTGCATCAAACTTGCACAAGTTCTGCGATCCTCCATGATCTTACTGAAGTAAGGAAAAGTGATTATGATCAAATAATGACATAAATCCCAAGATTGTTTCCATATATTGGGAACAGAGAACAAATTATACTAAAATTCGAAGAAAAAAAGCATCCATGTATGTCCAAAACTTGTATAAGAACATAAAAAGAAATGCATTTCAGCTATATATCAGGTTCTGCATTTTATATAACTCGTTTGGAATCATTTACCCCGTGTACCTGAGCTATTGGACTTGTTATCATCACAAGAACCAATCTCAGTATCTTTATCCATCTTACCGAGGAAAGAAATTACAACAACACTATGTTACTTAACTATTAGGAAATCAAGCCATTATTTCTTGAAACCAATGCATCATACCAACACTCAAATTTTACTATAATTTGATCTAAGGTGATTCAAAAGAAATCAAAATACCCACGAACTAAAACAAGTAAAAGTTAAAGAAATTAATAAAAGAAGTGCAAAATGTGGCCTAAAGAAATACAAAATTCAAATGGTCATAAGATATAAACTCAGAAACTAGAACTTCTCTTTTCCTACTCCAACCCTTCTTGATACTTACCAGTTCAAGGGTTCAAGCACGAGATAAATGGCAGAGTTATGGAAAAATACTGCTTCTTTGATCCAAATACCCACAAAATGAAACAACTAGAAGTTGAAGAAATTAATGGAAGAAGCAGAATGAGACACTATTGGAGATAAGGACGAAGTCTATCCCACCACCGCCAAATCTGGTTCAGTTATACCAAAGAATCCTTGTAAAATCAATTTAGTTAGTAAAGATATTTAGCATCCCAAAAATATCTGTATATACTAACCCCTTTACTATTGTAACTGTATATATACCAATGACATCTACTGAACTGAATGAGAAAAAGTTTTCACATCTCCAATAAAGTCTTTTTGTCTTTTAGACACAAAGAAACACGTAACTCAAATGGGTCACAATGAACAAACCGAAAGATTAAAACTTTCACTACTTTTCTCTCTTCTTACACCGACCCTTATTCATAATAACCAGTTTCAAGTCCTCAAGCTGGAGATAAAAGCGACGGATACGGAAAAGACTGGTTTTTTTATCCAACAAAGGTCTGCTAAAACCTATTTTCTGTTCATGAAATCCAAAAATGAAAAGAAGAAAGCAAAGAAGAAGAAACAGAGAGTAAGAACGTAATCAGGAGAGCAAGAAAAATCGGAGAAAGCTACAAAACCAAGCAGAAGAAGAAATAGGCGTAACTGTTGTTGGATTTGTGCGGGAACGTTCTGTAACATAGAAGAACACGAAGTCACTATATATATATAGCATGCAAAATATGGGTTATAAGTTATATTTACATTTAGTAAAATTAAAAAATTAAAAAAATAATTAAAAATTATTTTCTAAAAATTAAAATTATTAAATAAAAATAAAAAATTTTATTTTAATTTATAAAAATTATATAACTTTTTCAACTGAATTTTTATTCCACTAACTGCTTTATTTGAACAAGAGAATATTTAAAAGTAAGCAAATAATTTGCATGAAAACTAGGAAGAACAATTTCTTCTCTTCTTGTTTGATCACTAAAAAAATCAAAAAGCTCATAATCCTAGTTTCAGGGTCAGCGAGGGTCCTGAAAAATCCTGTTTCTGGTTTCCCGGAACACTAATTCCTGGAAGACCGGCATTGGCAATAGTATTCAGATTATTGGCAGCAAAAGAACCTCCGATATCATCAATTCTTGGCCTAGCAACCCAAAAACTGTTGTTTAGTGTGGATGGGTACATAACAGACGATCCGTACTTGGGTTCTGGAACACAGAAACCCGAGTTATGTGCAGGTTTCTGGATCATAGAGTGCATGTTAACACGTAGAGGTGATCTACAGGCAGGAACATGAACAGGAACAAAACCTGACAGGTGTGGGGATTGATACAGGGAACTAGTATTGTTCATGAGCCTAAACCAGGCTGATTCCAGTTCTTTCCCATGTTTCAGGAATGCTCTTTGGCGTTTGTGGGCATTTTGATGGCCTCCCAGTGCTTGTGAGCTGCTGAACTTCTTCTGACAGAATTTGCAAATGAAGGATCTGTTCTCTGCTTTCTTTTCACTGCTCTCACCTGGCAATTCCAAACTTTTTGGAACGTTTCTTCTCAGGAAATCCAACATTTCTTGTTCTTTTCTTGGATTCATCATCAACTTCAAGACCCTTCCCAGATAGCTTGAGATCAAGCCGGTAGTGTTGGATGTGGAAATGAATTGTAGGATAGGGCAATTTATAGAGTTACAATTGAAGTTTTGCATCTTCTATAGATAGAAGTTGCATCCTTGGAAGATGGAAAATTAATAAAGTGGGGAACCTTGATGAGTTCTTTAATCTCTAATATGCATCCAATTACTACCTTTTCCTAGTTAGGGTTGGCAAATTAAGCATGTTCTATATTCAACGAGTTATACTTGAATAGATGGAATTTTAAAATGAGTTCAAACTTGAAAATATTCACTCAGTTCAGATAATTCAACAAAACAGTATTATTGTAGTGAATTATTAAAATGACATTATTTTAGTCTCGCTGACTAAGATCAAGATTGAGAATAAGTTATTTATTTATAACTCAGTTCACTCGAACACATTATCTTTCATATTCTTAACTTATTTTAAAGTTCTGATTGAAGTTGGAATTTGAACAAATGGAAGTTATTCAATTCTTAATAGTTTTGTTATGTAAATGAAAAGCTTAATATTATTTTTGAAGAACAAAATTTAAAGTTACGTAACTTTCTAAATATTGTCAAGTTGTAAAAATTGATTAATCACCTAAAAAAATATTAAAGAAATTATATTTTAAATCTTAAATTTTATATGATTTTTAATGATAGTAAAAAATATGAATAAAATATTTTGAATTTCAATTATTTTAATTTTTAGTTATTTTAAATGCTACACGAATAAAATGATTTATAGCCATACTATTATTAATGAAAGAGTTAATATTGGACTATTTTTATAATAAATTAAAGGTTTAAAGAGTTTCATAAGATCTTTAGTTATTAAACATAGCGCAATTCAAGATTATGTCGATACGTCAACCTTATTCAATAATTAAAAAAATCAACTGAGTTAATTTTTTTAACCATAAAAATCTTAAATTGTCTAACTTTCTGGTTTGATTCTTAACTTTTTTAGTTCAGTTTACCATAATAACTCTTGTTGTTAAAAACTAATCAATTTATTAATTAATTGGTCAATTTTTGTTAATTAATAAATTCTTATATACTAAAATAAATCAATTAATTTTTATTTAGTAATATCTTTTTTAATTAAATTTTAAATTTTTCGATAAGTAAGGACGATCTTTTTTGATCATAGTTCAAAAGAGACAATCTTTGTTAATTATAATTTAAATTCTTTAATTTTATTTAATCTTTAATCAATTTTATGACGGTCTAATACCGGTTGAACATGACCTTAAACTTCTTGCCTTATTGATTTAACTTCTAGTCCGTTTTTTAAAATATTGGTCTCTATGTAATATGGTCATAATTAATCAGCAAATAATATTGAAATTATTAATTAATTTATGAAAATTTGATATTTAATTATATTTCTTAAGTAAATCAAAGTCTTCTATAAATATGGCTAAGTACTTGGTCTCCTAAATCATCCTTTTCCACTAGAATTCATGTCTTAGTTATGCCTTATTAAAGGACTAGTTGGGCAAAGTATAACAAGATAAAATAAAATTTATTAAAGAAAAAGCAACACATAATGATTACTAAACTATTATGAAATTAATGAGAAAAGGTTAACTAATCAAAGCCTAAGTGACAAATCAAGTCCCAAGCTTCCACTTTGGTGACTCTGATTCTTCTTGGCCATCATGCTAGCTTCTTCTCGATGCCCACTAATCTCCAGAGACTGAAACCCTCCATTTCGCAGTTGGTATGTTGCAGATTGCTGCTGCTCCACAATCGTTTGCTTTGACCAACCATTGTTGAGATCGTGACCAAAACCTCTGTGAAGATAATGGCTACTATAGGGTTTCTGAATCATGGACCGAAAGTTAAACCCTGAGCCTAAGTTTTTTGCAGGAGAAGAATGCAAATGAAACCTTGAGACCTCTGATGCATATGGATATAACATGTACTTGGCATGGTCATAGTTAGCCATAGCAGCATCATTCATCAACTTTTCTCTCTTCTCTATTGCTCGCTCGCGTCTGTGAGCGTTTTGATGACCACCTAAGGCCTGTGAGGTCGAGAACTTGTTCTTGCAGTACTTGCACTTGAATACCCTTTTCGAACTCTCTTTTGAAGAACACCCTTCGTAGAAATCCATCAAGTTCAGATCGAACTTTGGTCTCTTACTGGTGTCTCCATTACTGGGGCTTGGATCCAATGACTGGGTTGATTCTGGTTCGCTGGTTTCTGGTGTGACTAATACGTTAGTGGACATATTTTTCATGGAACCTTCAAGCCTTCCCTGCTCAAGAGAAGACATTGAAAGAAACAGAGATTAAAGAGATATGAGAGCTAAGTGGGGTTTAGGGTTTGAGATAAAAGAGTTATTTAGCTACTTGTATTTTATAGAGGAAAAAGGTAAATTCTGAATTTTCCATTTTTGGAAGTAAATCTCTTCTTGCATGTAATGAAAAGACATTACAAGAAAAATAATTAAGAGACCTTAGTTTAAAAAGCTTTTTTACTTTTGACAACTCGGTTAATCTTTGATATGATTCACCTTAAATGGTGGGATGCTAATAAATGTTTAGTTCTAAAGTTTAATGAGTAATTAACTTGATTAAGATAAGTTTTGTGATAATTTCAAGAGTAAAAGATGTAAACTTCCCTTATAGTTTAAGAAAATTTAAAAAAAGTCTACAATTTTTAATTTTTTTTTAAATTAGGTCTAATTTTTAATTTTTTCATAGAAGTCTAATTTTTAGACTTTCAGTTAAAAATACCGATAAAACATACATAATATGAACATCAAATATAGACTAATCAAATGTTATTTTGATGACGATTAAATCAAATTCTTAAAATCGAACCGAACTAATTAAATCTGACTTTTGGCAAAAAAATATATATCATAATTATCTTAAATAATTAATTTAAGTCAAATCTAATTTGTTTGGATCATGTTTAAAAGTTAACTTCGAGTTATTATATTAGTGACATTTTATTATTTTACGTCTAATGTTCGTACTACATCTTTTACCTTAATTACAATTTCCCTTTTCATTATTTGGTGACTTAAGCACCGTGCATAATTATATTTCCAATTTTGTGTCTATCTTAATAATGATTCTAATCTCAAGCTTTGTTTTTATTAGAAGATTAAGATACACTGATAAGGCATATATTTCTTTTGACATTGGACCAAAAAGGGAAATTTTTTTGAAATTTGAACTTTTGGGATGGTTTTAATTAATGAGTTAATATCGTAGTAAATTAGCTTTCATATTTGGAACTAAACTAGTTAATTATATAACTTGCATCTTAGTTAGTCCCAAGCTTGAATTGATGTTTTTCTTGTTTTCTAAAATCATTTTTAAGTTCAAAGTGTCCTTATTATTTTTTATATAAAACATTTTACAAGTGATCATTTTCTTTTTATTTGTTTTTAAGGTCCAAAATTATGATAATTAATTTTAGGGTTAATTACAAAAAAATATCAAACTTTTGTAACGCAAACTTTAAAAAGTAGCAATAAAATGCTTAAATTTTCAAAATTTTCAATTATAACGCGAACTTCAAAATGTAGCAACAAAATGCTCAAACTTTCAATTTTTTCAATTATAACCCAACGTTAGTGTTTCCATTAAATTTAAAAATAACTTAAATTAGATTATGTAACCCTGACGACCTTACTAATAATACAGTACATTGTAATGAGAATAGTTTGGAGCTTCAAAAAAATAAACATAAAACAAATGGTTGAGGGCATCGGGAGAATAATAGATAATGTCAGGTTAAAATTGAAGAAAATTGATAATTTGAACATTTTATTGTCACTGTTTGAAGTTTGAGTTATAATTGAAAAAAAATTGAAAGTTTGGACATTTTATTGATACTTTTTAAAGTTCGAACTATAATTAAAAAATTGACTAAAGTTTGGATTTGTTTGACAATTAACCCTTAATTTTATAAGAACGACTTATTTGGCAAATAACTAAATTAATTTGTTTATGGTGCGTGAATTAAATTAGCAACTCTATGAAATGCTTATTTATATCTTCTTTTTTCTATAATTGAATAGCCATGTATATATATATTTAAAACCTACCAAAAATTCAATGAAAAGTTTACTCTTAGTAATCCACTTTCTTTCTAAATTTGGTCTGAATAATTAAAAAATGATTTAAAAAAGAATAGAATCAATAAAAATATAAGAAGAATAAAATATGATATTCAAATTTTAGTTTCATTGATATGTTCTGACTAATAATATGCTTAGGTACCTTAAAATGATCCCACCATGGAAAAAAAATCTGATAATAATTGCCAAAATTCATGCCTTCTCAAAAGGAATCTCAAGATCATGTCTTATGATACCATTCCATTATTCATGGATGGAAGTTTTATGAGGCACAATCAAAGTCATTGTCTAATATTAATGTTTAATTAATTAGAAGGATCATTACATTTTTGGAAATCAATTACAAACTGAATGGATTGTAAGTTTAATTTGAATATCCATGTCATTAAATAAGTTCTTCTTTAAGGAGAGGTAACTTACTAGTAAAACTAATTTTCACCTTATAAGTTGACTTAAACTTTTATTTTTAATTTCTTTTGTTAACATTTATTTGGAATTGTACATTTTGAAATTTTCAATGTTTAAAAACTAGACTAGTTTGACCGGTGCAACAGTAAAAATCTAAAATTAGTTAATTTTTCAGTTTGATCTAGTTTAATACTCTTTGTTGTTAAAACTGATCAGTTTATTAATTAATCAGTCTGTATATACTAAAATAAATAAATAAATTTTTATTTAATAGTCTCTTTGTCTAATTTAACTTTAAAATTTTCTATAAACAAGGATAGCCTTCTTCAATTATTTTTCAAATTATTTAATTTTATTTAATCTTTAATCAATCTTATGATAATCTAATATCAGTTGAACCTTAAATATCTTGTCTTACAAGTTTACTTCTAGTATGGTTTAGAAAATATTGGAAAATTCCCACACATAAAAACGTAAATACATCTTCAAAACGCATATTTCATGATATATGGGCTTATAATAAATAGGGACAATTAAGAATCAAAATAGTATGAAAATTATAAATAACAATTTAATGTATTAATTGTTTAATTTCATATAAATTCTTATGTTAAAAAATTTAAAATAATTACTTGATGTATTATATGTTGATATTAACTCGTCACATAAGATTATCAAACAAATTAAATTGTGGTACTTATAAATATTATTGTCCAAAATAATGACAATTCTTGTTTGTGAATTGGTACAAACATGCCCTGAATATAAAATGTGAAATCACACGGCATTTATGATTTTTTATAAGAATAAAGTAAATATAAAATTTAATATAATTATATCTTATTATTATAAATACACATTTTGATTTTGTCTTCTCAAATTTTAATTTAGCCATAACCTAAAATGCATTTATACCGTCAGCAACACTAAAGAGGGTAACAAAAGATTTGCATCGAAGATGGATAAGCCAGCAGATCAACAAGAAGTCTGATGTATTCAGCTGATAAAATCTAGTCTCGCAGAAGGCCTCCTGCTACTCAGTGCTTCAAAAAGAGCACCCACCGTCCTATTTCACTCCTTTCTCAAAGAAAAAAAAGTAAACATAATTTGACCAACGCAACAATTGCAATGTAAAATACATGTGCTTCAACAATTCTTCATCATTTGTAGAATTCGAAGTCGGTGTCTGGCTTCTTCACATTGGCTCTGTAACCTTTCTCAAAGTCCTTTGGAAGTATAACATACCTGTTCTTCCGTACTGCATGCATTCCAGCTTCTTGACAGATAGCTGCTATCTGTAAACAGATATCTAGTTATGATGGGGACAAGATTCTATTCAATATAAGATATTATGGTGGAAATATTGAGCACTGGGGGTTAAAATTGAATTCCAAGAATCATTATAGAAATATTCAACAAGATAGATACAAGAGGTGCATGCCTCACTTTGTTCAGGCTGCACGCTTCTTGCAAGCTAATATATTAGTATCAAAAACTAAAGAAAATGATGTAGCTTTTCTCACACAGTTCATATTCACTAACAGAAAGATTGATAACCACATACAATAATCACACAATAACTACACAATATGAAGAGAAACCCAACTAACCTCAGCAGCACTAATTTTATCCGGCCGAGAAACATAGTCTTCTAAGTCCATCTCATCGCTTAGATTCATTTTAGAAGTGCAAACCTGTACAAGGAAAATTAATAATTTCATTTAACTGTCAATTTATCTATAGAAAGGAATCTTGCATGATAATGAGACAAAAGATTTTCTTCTTCCAAGAAGATAAATTCACAGGCCGTGTAAAAGACAGTTTACCTGGAAAACAAGCCTTTTCTGCCTTCTATCAGGCAAAGGAAATTCAATTTTCCTATCCAGCCTTCCGGGACGTAGAAGTGCAGGGTCCAAAGTGTCTGCTCTATTGGTTGCCATTATGACCTTAACATTAACAGTTTGGTCGAAACCATCCATCTAAAGTACATTTCAACAAGGAAAGCAGTCAACAGCAAAATGACCAAACAGACTTAAGACTTAACAAACTACATATTCAGTCATTTTCAGACAACTTAGTTCAACAAACTTACATTACCTTAGTTTAATTTGGGTGTAAACCATCTTTAGACAATATATACAGTTCCACAAGACTAATTAAAAGATCTCCAATAAAAAACCTGATTGAGGAGTTCCATCAAAATACGCTGAACTTCTCTGTCAGCACCGGTTTGAGCATCAAACCTTGCAGTAGCAATGGCATCAACCTCATCAATGAAAATAATTGCAGGAGCATTCTCTTTTGCTAGTCGGAAAACATCACGAACCATGCGAGGGCCCTTAAAGTGGAAAAATATTTGCATTTAAAAGGTAGAACTTACTAATTACTTAAATGTCAATAAAAAAGTCTAACTCTCAATATGAACTAAAATCATCAGAATTACATGTTTTCATAGCATGATTTCCATACTTGAGACATAAATCGTTAAAAATGAATGCTCAAGCAATTGGTAAAAGCACTGGCCTATATACACATACATAAATATAGTGAATATAGCTTGTCGGTGTCTGCACATACATACCTCACCCAAGTATTTCTGGACAAACTCAGAGCCAACAACTCTAATAAAGGCTGCAGTTGTATGATTAGCAACAGCCTTGGCCAGCATGGTTTTCCCAGTACCAGGAGGACCATAAAGCAATACACCACGAGGTGGGTCTATACCAATTTGCTTGTAAAGCTCATGGTGAGTAAGTGGCAACTCAACTGCCTCACGGATTTCCTGTTTCTGAATGTCACATCCTCCAATATCCTAAAACAACCATAGGAAAACTGAATCAAACTAAGGTTCCAAATCAATAAGTACTTGTAGTACTCGCTCAAAACATGAATTTGAAAACAAGAGCAAGAAACACGTAAAATATCCAGCTTGAATTTTTACTCAAATTTAGGCGTAAATTATCCTATAGTTTCTCTGCCAGAACTATTTTTTTTTTTCCTAGAACAAATCTTGAACCACAATTCAATTTCCTTATCCTGATTCAACCTAAATTAAATCCCTAATTCGACAATTAGAACCCTAGGAAAAGAAATTCAGCTTCGCTTGCTAATTTATACTTCAAGCTTGAATTTTTCACCTAGTTCTAACTTCTAACCACAATTTAATTTTCCAAAACCTACCCATTTCAATCTACGCCCTAGTACATCCAATTAACCAAATAAAACCTAATTCAACAAATTTGACTTACATTATAAGTAACATCAGGCTTCTCCGACTGACTAAGGAGCGAAATACTCGAATCAGCCTCCGGGGGCAGAACATCGACAAGGGCATTAGAATGGCGGTGAAGCGCCACCGAGGCCGAGGGCTTCAACAACTCTCTATTAATCGTACTAAGAATCCGAACATAGTAGTTTGATCCCGTTGTAGAACCCACAATCCCGTTGTTTTGATCCACCATCTCCATGAACTGGCCGATGACGAGAGGCACCGATTGGATCCGCTTGACCTCTTCTTGGGCGCGAAGAAGTTCTCGCTTGAGATTCTTCTGTTCGTCTTTGATGTACTCTTCTTGGATGTCGATGAACTCGAGCTGCCGTTGGAGAGACTTAAGGCGACTATAGAGGTCCTCCTCGTCGGTGGTGGACAAGTCGGAAAGGTCGGATTTTGTTGCCGAAATCGATGGTGGGAGTTCCGGTAAGGGTTTGGGATCGAGTACCATCGCCGACGATGACATGATTATGTTTGTTCTATTCCTTTACCAGCGAGAGACAAAGAAAAGAAGTCGAACAAGAGGAAGATTTGAGAACAATTTATACAAGCCTATACGACGTCGGTTTTATCCGAAGCTTGATTATGTTGAGATTATCTTATTTTTCTCTGTGAAATTATGATTTTTCAAACAATTAAATAATTGTTTAAGTAACTTATTACTATTACTTATTTTTTAAATAATAGCAAAATATAAGTATAATAAATAATAAATAATAAATAAAATATTATTTAAATTATTGTTTTTATGAATGTTATATGTATTTTATTTTTAATTTTAATAAAAATTATAAAAGAAAGGAATTTTTAATTAAATCTTTTAAACTAAAAATTTCATATATTTTATCAAATAAATTGATTAAAGTTAATAATGAACAATATCATATTAGCTTAAAAAAGCAATATCTTATTTAATTAAGACTAAATCTCAAATTAAAAATTTATTTGATTTAAATTTAATAATTTTATATTACATTAAAAATTATAAATAGAGTTGGTAGAGTGGGAAGCACGAGGTCAACAAATTTTGTATTCGATTCTTCCTATTTAGGCTATTGTGTCAATTCATAAACATAACATTAAAAAAAAAACTCTTCATTTTTCCAAATTGTTTCATAAATTGACTTTGCCGATTGTATATAAATATCACTTTTTTTAATTGTTATTATTTTATCAATAATCATTGTATTAAAATAAGATTAAACTCCCCGTTTCTTAACGACAAAGTTACGTCGAAGCACATAATACAAAAACCAGAGGAAGAATAAGACATAGATACGAATTTCATAGGTGCCAAAGGTCCAAATCGAAGGAGATGAAGAGGTTGTCTGCAACAATCGTGGCTGTCTTGCTTTTGCTTTTTGGGTATTCTGAATTGGGTATCTGCAAAGAAGATTCTCTCATAAGGATGAAGCTTGGTGGGGTTCGCGATTGCCGCGGTTCTCAAAACAGCGCTGAGATTGAAAGCCTCGCTCGTTTCGCTGTCCAAGAGCACAACAAAGAACAGGTCTTTCACATCTCGTTGTTTTGGTTCTGGTTTTGTTTCCTGGTTGATATGATGTTGCTTTCAGTGTTTCTCACCTTGTTGTTGATACTCCGCGTGGTTATGGTGTGGGTTTTTGGGATTTAGTGTTTTGGTAGTGATTGTCTTCGTTGAGTAAATTTTAGTGATCTGTAGTCTTAGTACTTTTCTTTCATTCTTTAACCTGGAATTTTTCATGTTTTGATTCAAAGTTTTAACCTTTTGTAGTTTTGCTAATTCCTTCACGCTCTTAATTACTCGTGAAGCTTTCTAATTTGGCACTAAAAGAGAAAGCTTTCAATTAGGAGCGTTTAAAGTAGAGTTGATCTCTTTAGAATCAGAGTTTGATTTTAAAATCATAATTAGTAATTTATAGGGGAATAGTTCATAATTTGGAAATTCCAGCCGCCTATATATTCTACTTGGGGTGAAAGGGGGCATAGAGGATTATAATTTGTTTGGTTATCAACAGCAGGATGAGTTAATCCAACTAATGTAGGACGAACAGGAGACAATGTATATGCTGGAACTTTATAAAATGAAGTAACACAAAGAAATCTGTCGAGGAATCGCTTCTTCTAGGGTTTGATTTCTATTAGAAGTAATCAAAGTAGACTTATATCTAGTTATATTAGAATGATTCTTTATTTGTAAATTCCAGCAACCTATGCATTCTACACGAAAAGGAAGGGTGTCCAGAGGATTATTTACCTATATGAGTTAATGAAACTGATGTAGGATGGTCAGAAGAAAATTTATATGCTTATGGAATTTCAGAACAAGGGCTGGAATTTTATTATAAAAAAAAAAGCAATGTAAAGAGATAGGTCTAGGAATCAGTTCTAGGGTACGTCTTGCTCATTCTTTTAAGGATATTTTTGGTAAGAGTGATTCATAGATTGGGAGTGAGTCCTAGAGCTATCACTTTGTTTTACTTTTCTTTTAAAATAAATGTTTCAGCCTTAAAAATTTCTCTTTTGTCTATTCTACATTTGTGGTTTGCGCATGTAAGCGACTCTTGAAATTGGTCACTGATCATTAAACAGAAGTGTTTGTTTGCCTTTTCAGGGGTCCTTCTTAATAATGTCCGGTTATAGTTTGACTTTTTGGCTGTTGCAGTGGATTGAGAAATAAGGACATGAAATTGGCAACTGAGAAATAAGGACATGAAATTGGCAACTTATTAGTTTTTCTCGAAATTTAATTATCTCGATGCTCTTTCCTGGTTTAATATGTTTCTTCTTATTTATGCTCATCTTGGACTTTACACAGAACGCTCTTCTTGAGTTTGTGAGGGTGTTGAAGGCTCAAGAGCAGGTAGTTGCTGGTAAGCTATACCATCTTACTCTAGAAGCGGTTGATGCTGGTAAGAAGGTGGTATATGAAGCTAAAGTCTGGGTTAAACCATGGATGAACTTCAAGCAGTTGCAAGAGTTTAAACATGCTAAAGATGGCTCTATGTTTTCTTCTTCAGGCCTTGGTAGCAAACCAGGTAATGAGCCAAGTCAACGCAGGTCTAATTGACTTAGATGTTGATGTTGATTATGATTAGACATTTTCCATGTAAATAACTGTTATCATGTTAACAGAAACTTCTCAAATGACAGCTGCTTAAAGATTTTCATATTTGGAGAGTTATTTATCTTGATCTTTTCTGCTCCAATTACTTATTTTGAACGTTGGATGAGTGTTGATGATTACATGTCAAATATTTAATCATTGCTAAGGCTATTACTCAATTTTACTTTTGCCAAATTTGCCATATGTGAACAGACTTTTCCTGGACTCCATCTGTTTTAATTTTGTGCTAAACAACTGAACACACTTCGCAAAAGAGCACTTTTGCCCCAACAGAAGAACGTTTCTGTCATTCCTGAACTCAAAAGTTTGAAATTGCTTGTCAACTGTAAACATATTGATAAAATACTGCCAGAAGCTATAAAGCAGCTAGTGGTTTAGGCAAAAACAATAATAAAGGCCTATTCTGTAAATGAGATGGCCTTGGACCAGGATGGGTAGCAGTGTCAGGAACAATCCCAATGTTCAACAAATCTGCTATGCATTCTACTAAGTCTATCCAGCAATGGTTAAACTCATTGTCCCCATTTGAACTATTAGAGATCTTTATAGCTAAGGAAAAATGTTGGCATTTTTTTGGTGTCCCTACTTTCTTATGTGAAGGCCAATAGTTCAATTTCTTTTCTTGATACGTTTTTCGTTATATAACTTCATGAGATACTTCTAATGATTGCCCATTCCTGGATGCAGGTCACTGATAAATATGCCAAATTTGATCAGCTTCTGAAAGCGAGGACAGGAATCAAAGAATGGAAATTCAGGGTTAAAGTCACTAGTGTGAAAGGAAAACTCTACTAAAATTAGATGGTGTAATATGTCATAAAGAAATAAATGGCTGCTACTGTAAGGGCATAGGTCGAAACTAAAATTTTTATGCTAGTGTTAATAGAAAAGGTTTGGCCTTTATAGTATTCATATATGTAAATACATGTGATCGCCTGAACGCATATTTCCTGAATATCTTATGAAAGTGCCTGACTTCTTTCCATATTCTACCTCATTTCCAAAGTGCCTGACCGGCTTGGCTCTTATTGATCAAATTTCATTCATTCTCAATTTATTCAGCACACGAATATAACTTGTAAGCTAGGGTATTGCATACGACTTCACTGATTTTGGGGGAAATGTCTTTGGTAATTGCAATCAATAGAGCTTTGAAATTGATGGATACACAACATGCGTATGGATTCTAATGAATCTATAATTACATCGAAGAAGTCATTCTCTTGTTAAACTGGTTGATCTCGGAGTGATTGGATCTGAAAAAAATTGTCAAGTTCTAGCTTAATCGAACTGAATACTTAAGCTCGAGTTTGGTCAAATTGGGTCTAATCTGTTAACTTCGGTCTAGCATTGACGTTTTCTCGGAAACTCTGGAAAGCTTAATGAGGAAACTGGAAAAGTAGGGGAAAACAGAACAGGAAAAGCATTACGACTCTCATACCAAGTAATTGTTGGTGAAAAACATACAAAGGCTGTTCTTACATAGTGTTGTTTTATTTGGCCATCCCTTTTGTCCAGCAAATCCCTTTGATTAGTATTTTAAGATCGACAAGCCAAAACCTATGAATATGTTCAAACAAGATACCAAAAATTACATATCAGCAGCAATTCGTTTGTACAAGTCGGAAGGCAAGCGAGGAGTGGCGACTGCTTGTAATGATGTCTTCATGTAAGTGACCAAGCCAGGACTTTCTGACATGTCAATTTCCTCTGCCTTCACACCATCAGGAGATGTCCAGCTGAAATGGTGTAGCAGGTGTCCTAACATGGATGTCACCAAGTTGATACCAAGTTGTGCGCCAGGACACACCCTCCTCCCAGCACCAAATGGAAGCAGCCGGAAGTCATGACCTTTCATGTCAACGTCCTCCTCAAGGAACCGCTCTGGACGGAACTCCAAAGGGTCCTTCCAGACAGCCGGATCACGAGCTACAGCCCAGACATTGACATGAATGTTTGATCCCTTAGGTATGTCATAGCCACCAACTTTAACATTCGCATTGGCTCTGTGAGGAAGCATAAGAGGGGTTGGAGGGTGCAGCCTCATTGACTCTTTGGCTACACATTGGAGATAAGGGAGAGCTGAGAAGTCAGCCTCGGTCATGACTCGTTCGAAACCGATGACTCGGTCTAGCTCCTCTTGAGCCTTTTGTTGAACTCTTGGGTTCCTGATTAACTCGGCCATTGCCCATTCTGCAGAAATTGCTGTTGTGTCCATTCCTGCAGTGATCATATCCTGAACCAGAAACAACAAGCTCAACCCAAGAACAAGAAAAAGAAGATTCAGAAGATGAACAAACAAGTTGTTCATACATACCCAAAGGAGTCCAATGATTGTATCTTCACTAAGATCATACTTTTCCTGCAAAGTGAGGAGTGCATCAACAAAATGTTGCTTGGCACCGCCACTCTCCTTACGAGCAAGTGTATGCTCTTCCATGATGGCTCTAGTTAGCTTGTCTCTACGAGCTCCGTGCTTGGCAAATGCCTCCTCCTCTAATGGGAACATCCAGCGAAGCCATGGAATGTGCTCCGCCATAGCCAATGATGCACCAAGCTTTAGTCCATTGGCTACAATTGCCTTGAATTCCTGACCTTGCTCGTCCATTATTCCCTCTGAGTTCACAAATCGCTTTCCAAATGCCAACCTTGTTATGTTGTTGAATGCTACTGCTCCCAAGTATTTCTTCACCAACACACTCTTCCCAAGGTTTTCTGCACAAACATCCGAGTTTCAGAAACATATTCATCTTGTTGACTCCATATAAATCAAGAAATACCCATCGTATATATAATAGTTTACATCACTAAAATGTAAACTATTAGTCAGCATCTTATGGTTATTAAATAGAAATTAATACCAGATGATGCTAAACCAAATTATATAAAGTAATTAGGACATACCCAACAAAGAAAGAACAAAGCTTTTAAGGTTATAATTTGACAATACCAGGATTGGTGCAATCGTTGAAAATGGATTCAACCATGGCAGTGACCTCATCTTCCCTGATAGGTCTCAAGGCCTCAAGTCTCTTTGGAGTAAAAAGCTCAAGAGTACACACCTTCCTCACCTTCACATAGTGAGGTCCATAATCAGCCCATATCAGGTCTTGACCGTCTCTGCTAAACTTAGCCGCCGATCTGCTCCTGTGCCTGTCAGCCAACTGTTGATCATGTTCCTTCAACACTTCCTTGGCCAACTCTGTGTTTGAAACTATCACGTTCAGGGTCGAACCGAACCAAACCGATATGATCGGACCGTACTGTTGCGCCCACTCGGCGTAGCACCTGAACCTCACCGGCTTCACGTCGTAGAGGTTTCCCACCACTGGCCATGGTCGTGGACCGGGGGGAAGCTTGAACCTTAGCTTATGATAGAGTTTGTGGGCTAACAGGAGGAGGAAAACAGAGGCTAGAACTAGAACAAGAGCCATGAATGATGTGTGTTTCAAAAGGTTTAGCTTCCGTGAAGCTCAAAGAAATGGCTATGGACTAGCGTTGATATATATATGATGATGATGATATCGATAATAGAGGGAGTTGGTGAATAGAAGGTGATGTCTAAGTTTTGGAAATTGTACCACCAGTTGACCAATCATAGAGTGCCACCTAAGCAATGGTGGGGCGAGTTGTTAATTGGCGGTGGCAGTTGACCCACCAAAGTGGCGGAGGAAGGTGGCGGCGCGTGGCTTTCAGGTGGTGGAGGAGAGGAAGTGGGGTTGGATTTTTAAGAGTTGTTGGTGGTTGGTGAAGTGAGACTTCAACAAAGTATGAAGAGGCATCAAAAGTTGGTGAGATGGTAGACAATTCTACTCCTAGCCCATAGATTTACTAAGGATATTATTAAGAAAAATAAATAATAAAAAACAATATTTTTATGATATTGGGGAAGTTGTTGAATAGGAATAATAAAAATTGTGCATTCTGATACAAAATTAATGAAATTGGTTTGAGTTAATTAAATTTTAAGTGGAGTTTGAAATTTTCTTTTATTCTAGACTTCGGGTTAAACTCGATTTAAAATACTAAGTTAATTTGACTCAAAGTTTGTAATTTTTTACTTAAAATAAAATTTTAAAAGCACATATTTAATCGAACTTATATTAAGTTCAATTAGGCCTGATCGAGCTTCAACTTTATAATATAAAATTTCAAATTAATTAAAGCTTGAATTCGACCCGACCCATTATCTCTCATGCTCATATAAGATATAATTCCGAGCTATAAAATACAATAAAATATATATTTATAATAAAATGATGTATTTAAATAAAAAAGATATGGGTTGTTATATATTAATAAAGTAGATAGAAATTGGATTCCCACTTCTTCAATTCCGATTCAAATAGCCATCCACGTTCACTTTGACAAAGACTCCTTGTGGAGAGCTCCATCATGCAATGCACAATCTAATTTCTATTAAACAATATGAACCACACAACACACACCGAAATTATATTTACTATTTAGTTCTCTAAACAAAATGAGTCACACAAAACATGGAAATTATATTATTATTATTAGGTTATTTAAAAATCATTCAAGGTGATTAATAATCAACAAATCCACTTTAGGATAGTTTGGTATGACTCCAAATCAATGAATAAAACTTGGTTTTACAAGGTTTGAGTTTTGTTTAAGAGTTTATATTGTTTTAGATGCAATCAATTATGATAAATTAGTTGAAACTCTACTTAATATAATTTGATTGTAAATCGAATAATTAGACTAAATTTAACTTAATTTGAACTTGAATTTGACAAATTATCATAGTTGATTTCGAGTCTTAAAGAGTACAATTCAATATCGATCATAATCTAATTGTTCAATTTTTATTAAATTGGAGATTTTAAATGCATTTGTTAGTCAATCTTCACTAAATCTTCACTAATTATAGTTTGACAAATGATTGTTCCTCAAAATTAAGAGGAAAAAAATCCAAACTTTCAAGAACAAATTCCTGCTAGCTAGTTAGGTTCATTGGCTCGCTAATAGTCGTGTTTCAGCCCCTTTATGTGCAAATTAAGCAATTCCTTTTCAAATAGCCTTTCCTAAAATCCAAACGTTTTGCAACTTGATTCTTTAAAAGTCAACTAATAACTAAAAGGGAATTGCTCTTTACTATGGGCAGTCATCATCACTAGATTGGAAAGTAAGATAATTTCGTTTTTTTTCTTAATATTTTCTAGGGTATGGTGAATTTGGTATGAAGCGGGGTTGGTAGAGGAAGGTGGTCCAACTTTGATTATGATGGAATCCATTTAGTTCATGGTCGGTTGGTGATAGATAGATATATCTAAGCTTTTGGTGGAAGCAACAATGATGAATTGGAGTCACCATCAACACCAAACTTGACCTTGACAAAACTTGGTAAATCTCTAAAACAAGGATTAAAGTAATCATACCATAAGTTTCTCAAAAATTCTAAATATGTGATACTAGTAGCATCTTAAATTGTAATAAAGTTAGATTTATGTCAGTTTTTAATAATTAGATTGTCAACTTAATCTATGTAATGTAATAATTAAATAATTTGAACTCATCAAATTTTGACATAATTTTAAAAATATTTTTTTAAATATTAATTAAAGGTACAATTGCTACTTAATAGTTTGTTAAATCACTTTTAACCTAAATATTTGCTTATAATGGCTAGCTTATATTCTTTCTTATTTGTGTATTTATTTCTTTATTTATTTTATTCTTGACCTTGTTCTATATTTATTGTATTATTTATTTTATATTTTTATTTATACATATTTATCATTATCATTATCATTATTATCATGCTCATCATCATCATCATTTATGTCTATTTTTATTTTATTTTATTTTAACTAGTATTATTTTAATAAGCATATGCATATATTTATATTTTTTATATAAATCTATCAAAAATAATCTCTCTATTAATTAAACGTAAGATTGCATATTACTAGTCCTCTCTAAACCTTTAAAATCAATGAAACTTTTATTGGGTTATGTTGTTGTATTTTTTATCACATTTGCATCTAGTTATATTTATTATTTATATAATTTATATATATTTAAATATATATATTTATAATAATCATAATCGTCCATTTATAATAATATATTTATAATAAATATATATATATGTTCTATAATATTGTTATATCCATAAAAATAGTCTAAATGTAAAGAATATCATTTTAATAAATTTAAGATATAGTACTTTTCATAAATAATAAGGTGTAAAATGCATATTTGACCTAAGAAAGATAAGAAGACTCTCTCTGCACCTCACATTTATCCCCGAACAATTTAGAAACGATGAAAGGGTGACCAATACCAACTTTGGATATTATATTCTAGTTGGTAAGTATCCTCCAAGTTGATAATTTTATAAAATACATCATTTGGATTGGAATTGTGATGTTCTTGGTCTGAAATTTTGACCAAAAGACAACTTCCTTTCCCTTTCGCCTGATGATTTTGACCAGGAATCATCATAGCAATTGGCATATACAGCAATAATAGTTATTAAATTGGTAGAATGATAGGATTTGTTTTGATTTAACTATGCTTAATTAAGTTTAAAATTACTGTAATACAAAGACAATGTGAACTATTTGAATTTGAATGTGTTGAAATTATACATTAATGAAACTGTTACGTTGACTTTATGTGAAACATGAAATTTTTGTTTAAGTAAAAGATACAAATTATAACCTGACGTTTTCTAAAAAGTCTAAATTAATCTCTGTCATTGTTTATAGTATCACGCTACATCTTAACGTCTTTAAAACAATACTAATAGCATCTAAATCTTAACCAAATTAAGTTTTTAGCAACTTTTAGTATATGAATACTAAATTTAGCTTATGTCATGTCACAATTAGTAATTTGGTCTTACCTTACACTAATTTGATCTTAAAAATATTTTTTAAATACTTGTTAAAAAATTGATTTTTAACTTAAATGTTTCACAAAAGGTCTAAATAAACTCTTAACATGATCCCGGTTATCACTTTCAGGGTGTAATGAATATTATTTTAATAACATTATAATGCAATAAATACTATTTTAATAATATTAAAGTGCAAAGTGATATAAGAAATAACTATAAGGACTTAATAAAGTTGCATTGTTCACAATGAGTAATTTAAATACATGGTACTATCCGTCTTGCCTTAGTGAAAAAGCTCAGATTTAGTTCGGATGAGAAATTGGACTAACTCAACTCAAAGTCAGTAGATTAAAATATGTTTAATTTTGCTCAAACACAACTTTTTTAGGCTTGGACTTAGGGCTTAGGATGTTCAAACTCAATTCGACTCATTGTTATTGCTTATCAAATCAACAAACTTAACTGCACAACGAAGTACAAAATCATTCGACGATGCTGCTGAAACATAGGTGTTTGTCAGCAGGGCCAGTTCAGCTCTCTTCAGTCATAATTGTTCTGTACAAGCCCTTCTATTGTTGTTCTGCATAACTTGGGTGAAAGCTCATGTCTTCTCTGTCATCACTGCCCAGTGCCTTGCACAACCAGTACAAAAATAATATTGCAGAATTCGAACGTCAATGGTATGGTATTTGTCCACTTTTTGGACTCAGGGTTAGGACAATATGGAGTAGGGACTGCAATGGCCGGGCTAGGTCAGGGATTCATAATGTCTGAGATTAAACTCAAATTTAATTTATAAGCTTAATTCGGTTTAAAAAATCTAAATTCGACATGTAAGATCAAAGCAGAAAAGTTGCAGAGCTAATTACTTAGATTATGTAATTAATCTTTTTTATTGGAATTGAGCATTAAATGACTCACCTTAAATAATAATAGCAGCTATTTAAGTTTAGAAAAACATGGGATATAATATTGTTGAATTTATGTATGACCAAAAGGATTAACAAAAGATTTCATGTACAACAACACTCTGTAAAAATCTGTTCTTATATATACAAGTGGATAAAATTTTTATAGACCAAATTTCAACGGATTATATATAAGGGATATGATCTTGAGACGTGATCTTCTCACCCACTTTCTCTGTACCAACCCTGACTCACATAAATGAAAAGCTGAGATTAAATGGGATAGAGTTGGTACAGAGGAAGTGGGATAGAGGATCTGAGGGGTATGATCTTTTTGACCCTTTAATTGAACTTCTACTTTTTATATTTTATTTTTAAATAAAATAAAAATAGAAAATCCACCAAGCAAAATCTTTTACTAAATTTAACAAGGAAAATAAAAGAAAAAGAATTATAGTAGAATCAAATAAGCCTTAAACATTCACAATTGCAATGACTCTTGTGATACTTACTCTATCTCTCAGTAATATTACATTGCATATCTGTAATTTTTCTAGCTTCATTGTCAAAAATCAAATGTTAGAAAATATTTTCAACACTTTTTTTAGATGAAACCACAAACTAAACTAAAAATTTACATTCCAACTCATAATGAGACGAGTTGAATTCAGATTGAAACCCCAAAAATTCATACCTAAAAGATTATATTATATTGATAGAATTTAATTCCTTATAGTGAAAATTGTCATCAATCACAAAAACAATCATGTCAAATCATCAAGAGTACTTAGATCAATTACAGAAGTATACCTAGATCCATGAGAACAACGTGATTCTTGAGTCTTGCGGTTATCCATATTTTCTCTAACTGTTGGGATATCAGAAAAGACAATTATTCATATGACTTAGGGACCATAACCCTAACTCTTTAAAATTTTGTCTTATTTTTATTTTCGCCCATCATAAATAGAAATCAAACTTTTAGGTTTCTACACATTAAAACCCATACTTTATTAGATATCATATACTTTATGTTAACTTATAATATACAATTAATTCATATATATATATATGTACATCCCCACATATTAGATTAAATCCAACAATCTCCCACTTGGGTCATATATATAAAATTCCTTTAATTGTATATCATATCATAACTTTATGAGCTCAAAAATTGTTATCACTACCAAATACATCTTTAATCAATCTCGTCCATTAATTATAATAACATAGGATCCAAGTAGTTTTCATTATACACATATCATAACTAAACCCATTAATGGTAACTTATGCCAATATATTTAAACAACATATATCAAGCATGGACATGTAGCATGAAAATTACATGTAATGTGATCTTAACATGCCTACTTCCAACTAGTCCAAATTCCTTATTTCTTAGTGAGATCAACCAAATAAACTTTAAGGTTCAAGTAAATCATAAAAGTGTCTATAATTGAAAATCATTTGAAATAACAAACTCCTACTAAAATGACATATCTTAAATAGATACAATACTTATATGAGCGACATGCTTATGAAAGACCTTGGGCGGTAATCCCTTAGTGAGCAGATCCACAACCGTGGAGTTTGTCCCAATATGTTTAATAGACATTTGACCATCTTGAACTCTTTCTTTGACAACCAGGAACTTAAGGTCTATATGCTTTGACTTCATTGAGCTCCTATTGTTGTTGAAGTATAGCACTCCTGACTTATTATCACAAAATAACTTTAGTGGTCTTTCGATACCATCTACAATGCATAGACCAGTGACAAAATTCCCCAACCATATTCCATGATTGGATACCTCATAACATGCTATAAACTCCATTGCCATAGTGGAAGAAGCTATGAATGTCTACTTAGCACTCTACTAAGAAATAGCTCCTCCACCGATTTAGATCTCTGACTATCTTGGCATACAGTGAAATCAGAATCAGAATACCTAATGATCTCTAGCTGATTGGACTTCCTGTATGTGAGCATGTAATCTTTTTTTCTCTCTAAGTATCGCGTAACTCGTTTGGCTTCTCTCTAATGATCCATTCTAGGATTGCTTAAGTATCTGCCCAGTATTCCAACAATATACACAATATCTGGATGAGTACATACTTGAGCATACATTAAACTCCCAACTACTGAAGTATAAGAAGTCTTCTACATCTCTTTAGTTTCAAACTCATTCTTGGGGAATTGACTAAGACTAAACTAGTCTCCCCTTGACAACAGGGGTGTCATTTGGTTTACAATCTTGCATGTCAAACCTCTTAAGAATTTTCTCGATGTAGCTCTTTTGTGACAACCCAAGTATACCCCGAGAGCGATTTCGGTGTATTTGTATCCCTAATACAAAAGAAGCATCACCAAAATCTTTCATTTAAAATTTCTTTATCAGAAAGCTTTTGGTTTTGTGTAATAAGACTATATCATTGCTGGCAAGCAACTTGTCATCGACATATAAAATTAGAAAAATAAACTTACTCCCACTAAACTTATGGTATATACAATCATCAACTACATTTATTTCAAAACCAAATGAAAAAGCAACGTGATGAAATTTGTAATACCATTGACAAGAAGCTTGTTTGAGCCCATAGATGGATTTCTTCAATTTACGAACCATTTACTTTAGGTCTCCTGACATAAAGTTTTCTAGTTGCACCTTATAAATTGTCTTATCAATGTCACCATTGAGAAACATAATCTTTACATCCATCTGATGCAACTCAAGGTTGAAATATGTCACAAGTGCCATTATAGTTCTAAAAGAGTCTTTCGATGAAACTAGAGAGAAGTCTCTTTATAATCAATGCCTTCTTTCTGTGTAAAGCCCTTGGCAACTAAAAAACCCTTACATCTCTCTACATTGCTCTTCGAATCCCTCTTAGTTTTAAATATGCATTTGCAACCGATGGGTTTTGCACCTTCAAGCAATGACACAAGATCCCAAACTTCATTATCTTTCATGGACTTTATCTCCACATTCAAGCGTCAATCCACTTCTGAGAGTTGGAACTTTGTAAAGCTTGATGGAAGTTGATTGGATCATCTTCCACAAAGCCAACGTCAACCTCATGTTTTTGGAGGAATATGATGTAATCATCCGGAATTACACTTCTCTTTTCTCTAGTGGATCTCCTTAATGACACTAGTTCTTAAGGTTGGTGGGTTTGTTCTTCTAGAATAATTTTTGTAATCTAAACAGGGAGTCCCTCAATATTGTCTTATTGCTCTGGATTTGTTACTTAGACAATATCAGGAATAAAACCCATATCAACAATATCCGGAGGAATATTAACATATTCCTCTTTAAAGACAATGTTTCACACCTTATTTCCCCTCCCAAACTCAACATCCTTAAAGAATCAAGCATTTTCTGTCTCAAAAATTGACTTTATAGTGAGATCATAAAACTTGTAACCCCTAGACCTTTCAGAGTATCTAACAAAATAACAACTAATAGTTCTAAAATCCAGTTTCTTTTCATTTGCTTATATAGCCTTTCCTCAGCTAGACAACCCTAAATGTGCAAGTGGTTCAAACTGGGCCTTTTGCCTGTCTAAAGCTTATAAAGGGTTTTGGTAGTTGCTTTAGTTGGAGCCCTAATGAGTATGTAAGCTGCAGTCTTTAATGTCTCTCCCCAAAGAGATTATGGTAAAGTAGAATGACTAATCATACTCCTTACCATATGCTTCAATGTTTTGTTTCGCCTTTCAGCAATACCATTCATGATAGGACATCCTGGCATGGTGTACTGTGAGACGATACCATACTCTTCAAGGAACTTAGCAAATAGTCATGGACGTTGTTCACCTGATATGTCACATCTATCATAGGATTCACCATCACTGTCAGATCTGACATTTTTTATTCTTTTATTGAGTTGATTCTTAACCTTAGCCTTATAATTTTTGAACACATCTAAAGACTGGGACTTCTCATGAATGAGATACAAGTAGCTATAACATGTTTAATCATCTATGAACGTAATAAAATATTGATGACCATTCCATGAAGCTATAGGGAATGATCCACAATTTTCTGTATGTATGAGTTCTAAGACATCCATAACCCTGTTGGCACCTGATTTTCTTAGGTTTGACTATTTTCCCTTAATATAATTAAAACAATTTTCAATGTCTGCATAATCAAGGGGATCAAGAATTCTATCAGGCATAAGATGTCGAATTCTTTGTTTAGAAATATGTCCTAAATGCTTAAGTTATAATGAAGCAGAATTCTCATTGGTTAATTGTCGTTTTATACCTCTACATACCTGCAATGTTT
This sequence comes from Erythroxylum areolatum, assembly GCA_024520975.1. Lineage (NCBI taxonomy): Eukaryota > Viridiplantae > Streptophyta > Magnoliopsida > Malpighiales > Erythroxylaceae > Erythroxylum > Erythroxylum areolatum. Next base: position 4,807,565 of record JANIJH010000223.1, read on the forward strand.
CATTATATGAGGCAACCATGTTAATTAAATATAGGTTATCAATAAATGATAAAGAACCGATACCAATAAGTAATACATCTTGAAAAAGACTAAATTGATCATTTCCAAATGAACAAAAGGAACCAAATTTGTCCAATTCAGAAATAGAAACTAAATTTCGTCTAAATGACGGTGCAGCATAAGTCTCATTCAATTCTAAATAATAATCTATCTTTAAAAATAACCTAAAAGTTCCAATAGCTCAACTTCTACCACTTTACCATCACCCATATAGATGTATCTTTCAAGATTAATTAGATTTCGGTAGCTCAGGCAACCCTGCATAGATACATTGATATGAGCAGTAGCACTAGAATCTAGCCACCAAGTATGCATATGTATCGAAGTTAAATTAACCTCAGAACAAACCAAAGCAAGAAATTTACCTTTCTTTGCATGTCATGCGTGATATTTGGTACAATCATTTTTCTTATGTGCAGTACTTTCATAGAAAAATAGGCAAAATCCTTATCCTATTGCTTATGTTGTTTCTTTTGTGGTGAGACATCTGTAGCTTCCTTGTCCTTCTTTCTTTTCAAGTTCTTGTCCTTTGAGGTAGTTGCTAAATGAGCACTCTGTCTTCTCTTGCTTTAGTCTTTCCTTTTCTTGCACACAATGAGAAATGAGCTCATTTAGAGTCCAAGTCTCATTTTGACAATTGTAGCAAACCTTAAACTGACTAAATTGTGCAAGAAGATATATCAAAACTAAATGCACAAACAAGTCCTCAAACAACTCTAACTTTAGTGCCTTTAATTTCGAAGCAAGATGTGACATCTCCAAGATGTACTCCATTATGTTTCCTTTTCCCTTATACCTCATTGAAATGAGATTTGCCAAAATCATACTTGTTTCAACTTTTTTCCTTTTGGCAAACCTCTTTCGATTTCCTCAAGGTAATCTTTGACAGTAGTTACCCCTTTGGACATAGTGCCCCTGAAGATTTCTGGAATAGCACACTTTATGATCATAAGACTCGTGCGATTTGAATGTTCCCACATTTCCATGTCCCTCTTATCATTAAAGGAACTGTCAGTCATAAAATCGACAAGTTGTTCAGTCCTTATTGCAAGGTCTAGATCCATGACATCGAGAACAATCATAACATTCTCTTTCCATGCCTTAAAGTTTGTGCCATTAAGCACGAGAATGGAATTGATGCTGACAGTAATAGTAGAAGCAGAAGTAGCAACTGAACAGAAAATAAAATAACCAACAAACAAGCTCACATAAATTCCACATAATCATATAAAATCAAATATTGGTAAAGCCTATCATAAGATACCTAACACAACATTAATATTTAATCTTTGGATAGAAATATCAACATGCAAGTGGTAATCTTGGTGCAGTAATCAAATATTGACAATAACAAAAATGTTAAACACTTAACCTTTCTTTGGATCGATTAATTGTTCATATAGAAAACCTAATAATTGTCACATATTATTACCACAAGTGTACATATAATTCGACCAAAATATTGACCTCCCTTTGGGCTGGTCAATACCCACATGAATTACACATACACAACCATCTTAATATTATAAAATAAATTAATTTATACAAGAGAGACTACTTTGGCAGCATGTTGTTTTAATCAATTTATTTCACAATATTAATAAAAGATCAATTATACCAATATTTGAACATACCTTGAACAATCAATTTTCATACAAAAATATAAACTAAAAGCTTATGTAATTGATTTTTGCCAAAATCGCATAAACTGAAACAACATGTATGAATCGAATATAAAATTTGTAAAAATAACCAAATGTACTAGTTGACAAAATATGTCATTCGTTCCTAAAGCCAACTTTAAAATATTTGGTTCCAAAATGCTAAAGCTTTAAGGATGTTTCTGGTCTTGATGGTTAAAGTATAAACTCAAATACATTAGTTTCTTATTATTATTATGTCTTTATCCAATGGTCAAAGTGTAATAAAGGTACTTCTAGTTTTTATCGATGGTTAATGTTTAAAGTATAAACCAAGGCTTTATGTATTAAAAAAACAGAAGCATTCTCGAAAGACCATGATGAAGATTAAAGGCTTTTACTAAAAACCAGAAAGGAACGTTTTTTCTCTCAAGAATCATCTCTTCTCTGACTGATGAGATATTAGAAAAGACAATTGTTTATGTGATTTAGGGACTATAACCCTAACTCGTTAAATAATTTGCCTTATTTCTATTTTATCCCATTATAAAATATAAATCAAGACTTTAGGCTCTCTACACATTAAAACCTATACTTTATTAGATGTCATGTAGCCCAAAGCCTTTAACTTTAATATATCACTTTAACCAGGCTTACCTTTATGATAACTTATAATATACAATGATAGCTCACTTTAACCGGGCTCAACTATATATATATACACCCACACTTTGGATTAAATCTAACATATATCATTATAACTCTTCTACATATCTTTCAAACAAAATGAAAATTCCAAATCATGCCATCCAAGTTGTAGATATGCAGCAGCTTATTGAATGAGAACAATTATGCACTGAAGTAATTGGTGGCCATATTCTCATGATTCTTCATTATCTCTCTTTCTATTCCAAAATTTCAATCTACAAGCATGGAAGCTGACAATGTTGTTACTTATGATGATTGGGCCAAATAAGTAATACATATATAATCAGCAAAATGGAGTGGAGGTTGATGACAAGAAGTACCATTTCTTTTCTTCTTCTTCAACTTGGTGTTCGATAGTGTTAAGATGTTTATTATATATCTTTTTGTTTAACTTTAGCATTTTTATTATTAGATATTTAGATAATGATTAAAACTATAAATCAAGAAGTCTTACTTGAATTGGTTTCTTGGATAGAGTTGTTATACAAATAGAACTCTATCTTGGATGAAGATTCATATGGATTATGTTTCTTTTGGAGATATGGATTAGGCAAGGTGATGTGTGTGACAGCTACATGTAGGTTTTGTGGTATTGAATTTTTACTGCGGTATTACGTTGTTGATTGAAGGCTACACGTGAGTTGGGTGATTTTTCTTCTATATGGATGTTGACATGAATTTCTGGGTGTTGGTCTTTTTGTGTGGGTCACTGGGTGCTGTTCTATGGTATTAGTCTTATTGCATGGATCACTGAGTGTTGTCCATGTTTTGTAGAAAATACATTAGTGTTTTGATGAGGTTTTTCTGGTGAGTATTCACGGTGAATGGAAGAGCAAAAGGTGTGATGTGTAATCTGAATGATTTTATTGCTTTAAGGGTGGCTTGTGTGTAATTTTACCAAGTGTGAAGAAAATTGAAGACATCTAAAGATGTTGTTGATGAATGTGTGACCTAGCTCCTGCACCTGAATTGTGGCTGACTTGGTGAAGTTCTCGTTGGGTGTTTCTACGTGATTATTTAGTTGCTCTTGATTTCGTGATTGTGCAGGAAATTATTTCTTGTCTTTTTTTCAAGTGTTTTCTTGAGTTTTAAGTTGTTTTTTTAATCACTTGAGTGATTTATTCACTATTTTTGTTTCAAAATATTGCTGGAAAAAATCCTTTATTAAGGTTAGTACAAGGCAATCGTATTATTGGGTATGAAATTCTTTCACAGGTTGTGAAGATGAAGGATAGTATCAAGAGTTGAGTGATGTTGGCTCAGTAAAGCCTTGTAAATAATTATTGTCGTTAGTAAAAGAATTAAGTTGGTTGAGGGCCCAACAAACATAGGCAAGGTATGCCGAACTAAGTAACCAAATTTTGGTGTTGATATGTTTAATTTTGTATTCATTTTTCTATTTTTGTTATCAGAGCAAGTCACCAAATCAAAACTTAGTACATCAAGTTGATGCAGATCTTTATTTCGCAATTATGGCTATAAGAGAAAGGGAATCAATCATCAGGCTACTGTTATTAGATGGTTCAAATTATCCTACGTAGAAATCACAGATGAGAGTATTCATTTAGCCACAAGGAATAAGAACATAGAACTTGATTTTAAATGGATGGACAGATCTAGTGACGACTGATGAAAAGGGAGAAGTGGTGTTTAAAGATGCATCTAAGTGGACAACAACTGAAGAAGAGAGAGCGATTGGAAATTCTTATGCCCCACACGCCATCTTCAGTACAGTTGATGAAGGTCACTTTGCTATGATATCAACTTGTGAATCGACGAAAGAAGCATGGGAAACTTTGCAAACTATACATGAAGGATCGAAATTTGTGATAGTCTCAAAACTTTAGATGCTGGTTGTGAGATTTGAAGAGCTGATGATGAATTAGAGTGAAACCATTAGAGATTTCTATGAGAGGTTGCATGACATAGCAAACCAAGCACATCAACTTGAGAAGAAGTACTCTAACCTGAAATTGGTTAAGAAGACATTGAGATCGTTGCCTCCAAGGTTCATACAAAAAATTTCAGCCATTAAAGAAGCCTATGACATCACTGAATTGTCTTTGGATAACAAAATTTGATGGCGTGTCAAACCAAACAAAAATAAATTCCTACTCTAGAACACTTAAGCGAGTAAAGTGGTGAATATGGTCGAACCACAGAGACCAATGTAGTAATTATTTATTTGTGTGAAATCAAAAATAAAAAT
>JANIJH010000223.1:4818963-4839150 GCA_024520975.1 Erythroxylum areolatum
TAACATATATATAGATATATATATATATATATATATATATATATATATGGGTTTTAGAGTTTAGGGTTTAGGGTTTAGGGTTTATCTATATGTAGTCCCACACTTTGGATTAAATCCAACGCATATCATTATAACTCTTCTACATATTTTTCAAACACATTATAACTCTTCTACATATTTTTCAAACAAAATGAAAATTCCAAATCACGCCATCCAAGTTGTAGATACGCAGCAGATAATTAAATGAGAACAATTGTGCACTGAAGTAATTAGTGGCCATATTCTCATGATTCTTCATTATATCTCTTTCTATTCCAATTCTTCAATCCACAAGCATGGAAGCTGACATGCTTTTACTTGTAATGATTGGATCAAATAATTAATACATATATAATCAGCAAAATGGAGTGGAGGGCTGACGACAAGTACCATTTCTTTTCTTCTTCTTCAGCTTGGTGTCTGATAGTGATAAGACAAATGATCTTCAGGACTGTTTGGAAGCAAAAAAAACAAAGGAAAACCCTAATGGGGTTGGCGCAAGATATGGGATAATTAAAGTTATGAGGAGAATCGTTGTTGCATAATAGTGATTCGCACGATATACACTACTGATTTTCATATATTACCATTTTTCAAAGTGGATTCTATGCTGTAGCCATTAATTAGATTCGAGAATTTTCAATTCCTATATACTACCATGCAGCTATTTATAATTTCTAATTAATGATTTTTTAATATAATTATCTTGTTAGTTATCATATTTTAAAGTATATGTTTCTGTAGTCACATCTATATATTTTCAGAAAATAATTTATAACCGCAATATATGCCAATTATGCACATGTTATATATGTTGATGCTACATGGCTTCTTATCGTCACAAAATCATTGTTGTTGCTTACTTGACCATCACTAATTAGGAAAGAAAGCATTTACATTATGATATTTACGAATATTTTCCACTTGTAGAAAGATCTTGTAGCACAAAGAGAAACAATATATGCAAACAACATAAAACAAACACAGTTTGTGAATAAAACAAAAAAATTTAAGGAGAGTTAACTTAAATCGAACCGATCAGAACACATTCAAAACATCTAAATTATGGTTCAAAGAAAAACAAAGATCTTATATATGGCATAAATTATTATCTTATTACAAGAAATTGAGACCTTTATTTTCTTCTTTGAGGAGTTGATGTTGTCATCAAAGATCTTTAGGTGTCCATGATTAATCTTCTCTTATCATCTAATTTCCACTAAAGATTATCCGACAAACTTCATTAAGCTTTTATAACATTTTAATCCAGTTATGTTGACAAAAAAGGGTAATTTAATTAATATAGGAAGCTAATTAAGGTAACCTAAATTTACCTTTATAATATGATGATTATCTTCAAGAATATTGAAAACAGTTTAATCAATATAGGAAGTCCCGACACATACTATTTCATCCAATGACTACAAAGAATTGTCAAAATAATAAAACAAATCATCCTATATAATAAATAAAAATTACATATTAATTAGTAGATATTAATAGTCGTTAATAATATAAATAATCAATTTCTTGTAATAATGGTCTCAATTTCTAATAATGAATTTAGAAATTATCATAATTATGTAGTTATTTCTTCTTTAAGTATTACTTAGATAGGGCTCCAAGTTGAGCTCTTATATACTTGAAAGTGGGAGTAGAAAATTATACTACAATTCAATTTCCATATAGAAAATAGCTCCAACATTGTACTAAACATTTGTGCAATCAAAGTTCAATGGAAATGCCATAGAGTTAATGTATCATTTTATGCATAATATGTCTACTTTAGTTAAAGCAATTAACTGGCATGTCTTTATGAATTTATAATGAACAACACCTACCCGCACTTGGTGACGGAAAAAGAAGAACGCATGCCATTTTATTATAACACATACTAAAAGATATGAAAAGTGGAAGTGAAAGGTTTAAGTGAAACACGTTTTCTAGTGCTAATCTTGGTTTGTGATCTTCTAGCTTTGAAAAAGCATGCAATTCTTATATATTCCTGAACCTTGAAATGCAAGTGTAACAAACTTCTTAGCGTATGATGAATCAAAAGAACCGTGTTCGAATTCGATTCTATAGGAATATCAAACTCAGAAAGGACCCGAAAGTTGATGAGAAATCATATAAGAATTGTGAAAAACGAAATAGGTAAGATGAGTGGAATCAGAATCAGACTTTCGTGACCAATGATGAATATTAAAGAATTACAACTTTCAATGAAAGTGTCATTCTTACTATAGTCTTTGATTGTGCACTCTCTTACTTCGATTTCAGGATAATATGCTTATATATCAAAGATAAAGAAATCCCATTATTTTTTAATGGAAAAAAAATTAAGGAAAACAGTGAAAAAAGTTGAAACAAAAATAGAGGAAAATTTATTGAAAATTGACATTACAAAAAAGAGAGGAAGTAAAAGAAAAAAGGAAGAAAAAAGAAAAGCTCTTTAGTTTTCCTTCCCTCACATGGTCATTTTGTGAAACTCTGCTATGTATATTTTCCCTCTATATGTCTCTCTCTTCAGGGCTGATTAAGCTTTTGGTGTTTCCTTATCTAACATGGGAGGTTGTGAAACTGGAACACTGATAGCCACTGTGGCTTGGTTTCTTTGCATCTCTATGTCATTTGCTTCACTTCCTTGGATATTCATACCATTTTCTCCATTACAGTACTTGATGGGTTCAGGGATTGTCTCAGCTTCTTTTTCTTTGTTTTCCTTGTACTTGCCCCATAGAACTGAGTAGAGCCCGACCACGATCAGTACAGCACCAAGAACACTGTTTAACGAAGTAAATTATTACTATTTTTGGTTTGGACATTTCATTTTCAGATGAAAGTTCAGAAGAAGAAGATGAGCGTACCCTCCAACATAAATCTTTTCAGAAAGAATGAAGGAACCCATTACAGCTACTATGATCATCATCAATGGGCTAAAAGCAGTGGCAAAGACAGGTCCTGTTTTTTGCATGACAAGCCCTTGGACATAGTATGCAATACCTGATGAAACAATTCCCTGTGTAATGATGAAGGTACATATTTGTTAGATCTTTCGTTGATTTATTAATCATAAGTTATGTCATGGGATTGATATGGAAGCTCACAGCATAAGCAGCAGCAAGAAGATTCATGTCCCAGCCAATGGTCCATGCAGAGGGCTTGTGTTCCATCACAAACGTCACAGCTATGGACTGTAACGTGCCAATAAAGCACACAAGGGATGTAAGTGAAAGCTGAGCTGGGTACCTCCTAAGTGTCACTGCCTGTAACACATCAAAAATAATAATAAACCTTTCGAGAAGTTTTAAGTAAGAAACAAACTGAATATCTAATGATAGTCACTAATAAGAATTTACCTGAAGAATGAAGAATGATGCCCAAGCAAGAGTGGCAATGATGAGGAGGATGGAGCCCATTAACCAGTCCTTATCAGCTGAACCAGTAGCTTCAGAGGCAGAGGGTGCATGGACATGGGAGTGCTCAGACCATATCAAGTTAATAACATTACCTTTGTACAATGTCATCAACATGGCTCCAGCCACAGTCACAACAGTTCCAATCACTTTTGCCTGGCATCTAACTTTCTTAATGTCCACTTTCTCCATTCTTCAAAAAAAAAAAAAAAAGGATGATAATCACTTTTCAGCCCATAATGAATTGTTCTGAAAGAAAGATGATTGATGGTTGCTGATGTATATATACCGGCAGATGACTGCCATAACAAATGTCATTGCAGGTAACATGTTACTAATGGCACAAGAATAGGTAGGAGATGTGAGTTTCAGTCCCGCATAATAGAAGTTTTGATCAATCACAGGCCTGTTATAAACAAACTGATCAGGTTCAATTCTTTTCAACAAATTCTATCTTCACGTATCAGAGGGAAAAAAAAGGAAAGAAACTGACCCGAGAAGACCAAGAACAAACATTTGCATGAAAATGGGAAATGTAATCTTTGGCCTCACTTTCCTGAAATAAGCAAAGCATGCATACATGTTAAACCAAAACCTTGTCGCTACACGAAGATCACTCTTCTTCAGGTATTGTTTATGTTTAAGTACCTCTCGAGAAAAATAGCGAAAGGGGCAATAGCAGCAGTAGCAAAAGCATGTCTATAAACGACTAACACATAATGACTCATCCCTCTGTTGAGAGAAACCTTGCTGATAATGTTCATGCCTGCATAGCCAAATTGCAGAGATATCATGGCTATGTAAGGCTTAGAACTTTGGAACATACTTCCCAACCTTCCAATCATTTTTCCCTCCGTCTTTTTTCTGTTCTTGCTAACGTTTTAGCTCAGAAAAAAGAAGAGATGCTAGAGCTATATGAAGGAGGAAGAATACTTCAACCGGGTACTGAGGTTGGCTATATATATAGGAATTGAGGAGAAGAGTGACGTTGTTTATCCAAAAACAAGTTTTGTTTTGCAGAGAGTTTGAAGCGTGTGAGAATCTCTATATCACACGTACGTGTTGCACTAGCCTCGTAGGATCTTTTTGCATATTCTGATTAGCTAAACCAGATAATGGGATGTTCCATGGAGTATGTGTCACCATATCTGAAGATGTAAAAAGAGAAAATATAAAAGTTACGATAGTTCGTTGAATGTGATTTAAGGACACTGACAATACAAAGGATCAATATTTTTAAAACCTAACCGTTTGAAAACTGTCAAATAGTTAATTTTTATTCGGTTTTTAATTTTCACTTTAATTTAGCTTAATAATTTTTGTTATTAAAAATTAATTAGTTTATTACTTAATCGGCTAATTTGGATAAATTAGTGATTTTTTATAAAATAAAATACTATTTTACTTTATTTTAATAATCTTCTTTTTAAATGTCTGATAATTTTTTCAATATTTTTTAAATCTTCAATTTTATTTAATCTTTAACCAATTTTATTTTGACATAATACCAGCTAAGCTAAACATTTTAAATATTAAATTTCTTATTTTATCGATTTAATTTTCAATCCGATTTAAAAAACATTGCAAAATATAGAATAAAGCTTCATATTTAGATTCATGTTCAACTTTAACTTTTTTTATCAAAAAAGGAGATACACGAAACCTTAAGTTACTAGTCGGGGAAAAGACACCCGCGAGATATTCTTTAACAGGATAGATAGACAACCAACAGGCAGGTTTTGAAGTAGATGAATGCCAAGTTCAAGGAAATTGGCATAGTTAGTTAGTCCATTCGCAGCTCTATTAGCTGCACGATATACATGCCTAGCTTTCACAATCCATTTCCTAGCTATTAAGTTTTGAATCCCCAGTATTGCTATCATAAACCTTATAGAAAAAATATCATTTGAGTAATAACATCCAAAATATTGGATTGAGTTGAATATATCTTTTTAAAATATATTTTAAATATTTTAAATTTAATTCAATTTTATGACGATTTAATACTTGTTGAACCTTTTAAACTTTAAATTTTTCGCCGGTTTTAAAACATTGATCATAGACATTCTAGAAAAAATCTCATTTGATTCATATCACACAAAGCCTCGGATTGAGTCATAAATTAAATATAACCACCCTGAAATATCTCATAGCATTATGATCTAGTATCGAAAAAAAAACTGGGTTCATGCTTTAAGGTATAACTCAGTTTATCTATTCATTTTATGTGGTGGGGTGGGATCAGAGTGGAGGTTGGTGCTTGCTGATGCAAAATGAAATGAATAGTGGTGGTGGTGACGGTGAAGGACCTTCCAAGTTTGTGGCTCCTCTTCATTAAGAAGCGGCGTTGCGACGCTTCTCTGTCAAATTTCCACCCATTCATAGTAAAGTTGATAATGGAAGATGATCAAAGTAGTTCGGTGACGAAACATTTTAAATTTATTGGATTGTAATTATAAGAGATTGACACATCATATAATAACTATCAAGGGTAGGTTAAAATTGAATTTTATTTTTAATTTATTATATATTTGGATTTAATTGATTTATCTTAATAATTTTATATAAATAATTAACGAAATATTGTACAATTAATAATTCGTACAATACTTTCTCAATTTTTTTATCTTTGAAACTATTAAATAATAATAATAATTTTTAAATACATATAAATAAATTATTTAATAAATTAATAGCTTTTAAAGAATATTATCAACATTTTTTTCAAAAAATAAAAAATAAAAAGCATTTATTATCGTTTGTCTCTGAGCTCTCTTTGTCAAATTCATGCCCTATACGGGATATGTTACATAGCCAGGTTAAGGATTTCCCCTTAATTAATATGCCTTATCAGCTGTTTATGTCAAGAAGAAAATATGCCATAGAACAATATATATGCATTGACAAGCCTTGAACCAAAACAATAATTATAAATATTTATGCCTTTTAATATAACTGCTTACCACCTTATTCTAATTTGAAATGTCATTAAAGATGATGCTTAAGAACAAAATACAATAATCATGCTTTCATGTTTCATTTTCAAGCTCACAAATTGAAAATGAAATAACTAAAAAAGTTGTTGGCTGTTATGAGTAGTCCATTTTTAATCTTCAACTCATCCTTTATGCCAATATGAAAGAATTAAGTTGGTGAAAATGTTGTCTCCTTTATATAAATCCACAACCACAAATCACAAGAATTGTTGATAATATTTAAGGATTTAGTCAGTACATATTTAAATAATAAGATTAATTTTTTATGGTAATAAATAAAAAATTGCATAATAATATTAAGATAGACAATAAAATGAGAACAAGATCATAGTTCTCTAAAAAAGTCAACCAAATAGCAACAACAAAGCATTCTAATCAAATGTACTCGGATAATGTCAGCTTAGGGAAAAAAAATCAATAAAAAAGCAAATACAAAGATTAACTTGAAAAGCTGTTTAGGGTAGAAGAAAAAACTATGATCCAAATTGACAGATAACTCTACTAATCACAAATAAAGATTTACAAAGTTTGATCTTTCACCTCACAATATTAAGTTGTCTCGTATAGTTCCAGGATTGAAACTAAAGTTGATGTGCAAATCAACAAAGTCTTAACTCATCCAATTCCAAAATCATCGAATAAAGATGAGAATCAAAACTAATTGCTCTTACTTTCTGTTTTGTTTCCCTTTTTTATGTTTTTTGTGCCTCTCAATAAACAAACATCTTTCTTCTTCTCTTTTATATCCTGAATTAGGTTTTTTACATCATTCACGACCATATAAACGCTCATGTTTTTTCCAATTCTATTTAAAATGTAGATGTACACAGTCACAAAGTCGTTATACAAGACTTTGTATGTCATGAATATGAGTTTGTACACAATCACATATGTCTTTGCTCTTCACATATTCCTTAATACGATTTCAAAAACTTATGCAATTGATTCACACGACAATGTAAGTTAAGGATACAGCAGCCTACATGACTATGTCCCCTCCAAAAGAGCCTCAACTACTTGTTCATCATTATTACGAGCCATAAAGGGTCACCAATTATCAAAAGTCTTAAAATAGGTGTGGATAACAAATAAAACTATTTATTTGATTTTGAGTGAGATAATTTATCTCTTAAGACTAATATATTGTCATGGGCTGATAAGATATTTGCTTTAGACGCATGAATTCCTTGTTTTATTTGCACAAATAGTGCATTATCCAATGCCGCAAGGAACTCGTGCGCTGATGTGGGGAACGTAACATTTACTGAACAAACACGCCCATCATGCCCATGTAATTCTGTCGTTGATGACCATATACTCTACTTTCTGTAATGGTAATGATTAGAAGAGTATAATAGGACATCTCATAATGAGAGAGGACAATACAGAGTGCTTGACAAAAACAAAAACAAAAAAGAAGAAGAAGACTTTTTGGATATAGCCAACCAGACATCGACAATGGAACCTTCTTTTAATGTCTCATTAGCCTTTTATTATTAGGATATTTCAAGATAATTTCAATCTAAATAAATATAATATTGGAATTATCAATGTTTTTGTTAGATATCTATTATGTCTTATTATTTGATATTGATAATTTTAATTATTAGATTTTCAAGATAATTATTAAAATTAAAATTAAAATGATATGTAAATAAGTAACACTTCTTATTTAAATTGGATTCTTAGATAGGGCTTAAAGTGAAATAAAAGTTTATTATTATTGGGAGTGTACGAAGATCACATTGGATCATTGAAGAATTTCATAAGATTGCTTGAAATGTCCTTGTGTGCATGATTCCAAGTCTTAACTCCTTGTGTGTATAAACTGCTTTCCTAGACTCTTCACATGTGTGATCTGGTGATTGCTTTTTGGGTGTTTGTTGCAATGGCGAGTGTCAAATGAGGTCATGGTCTACTTATTCTGGTGATTAAAACACAATGTATGAAAGCACTAATGTGGGCTGACTTCGTCTTTGCCAAGTGTGGGTTTGTTGCACATGTGTGACAAGTGAGTTATGAGCAGGGACGGAGGTCTCCGTCAGGTGGGGCCAGTGGTGCATTGCCCCCACTCTCAAGATTATTAAATAATTATATATATATATACATATGTACATATATATATTAGGATGGAATTATTTCAAGGTTAGTGGTGCACTGAGCCTCCTAAAATTTTAAAAATTAAATGTTTGAGCCCCCTATCTTAAATTCCTAGCCCCATCACTGGTTATGAGTCTTTTGTTTTGGTGATTAAAAAATGCATAGAAGGACTGACTTGTTTATCTTGATGTTCTTATAATTTCATTTTGGTGCTGTAGTCTATATTAATTAATTGGGTGAAGATATTAATAGTTGTGCTGCAATGTTTTATTGGGAGTATCTACAGCTATCTTTATTGAATATGGGTGTGGGCTGAAGCATAGATGTCCTGTGTTTGCTGGTTTTGAAAAATATATGTAGTTGTATTACTTATGGGTTGGCGTGATCTGGTTGGTTGAATGATGAGTAAGAATGTTGCACTTTTCTATGGTTATGTTGTCGTGAATGTATGTGTGCAACGTTTCTCGTCTGGACTACGATTTTTCTCTTGCTAGGTTTTTCTAATATATGCATAAACCTTGTTTAGCTGGTTTTCCTGATTTTTGGTGTACGAAAATTTTCAGAAGTTTTTGTGATTTTAGTAACTGTTATACCTAATCGTTTGAGTGGCTTTTGTGGGCTAAATGAGTGTTGATTATATCTGTTGTAGTAGTCGTCAATATTACAGATGATGTTCAAAGATTCCAGCAGTTGAATATAGCAGTTTCAATTGGTGAACAACTTTTAGATTAGTCTTTGGAGAAGCTAAAAACATTAGGAAATTGATTCTTTCTATCTCAAGTGTATTTGTTTTCATTCTTTATTATTTTAATCACTTGAGTTATTAGTTTATTTTTTCGTAAAAAGATCGTTGAGAAAAATCTTCTATTGAAATTAGTATGAGGCGGTTATACTATTAGGTGTGAAATTTTTTCAGGAATTGTGAGGACGAGGGATAGTATTAAGGGTTAAGGAGTATTGACTTAATAAAGTCTTGTATAAAACTATTGTCATCAATGAAAGAATTAAGCTGATGAAGGCCCCACAGACATAAGTAAGATATGCACATTAAAAAATATCATCGTTGATTTATATTTGTGCGTTTAATTTTTTTTAGCTTTTAATTGTGCTAGAAACGTGTGTAGAAAAATCTGAAAGTTTACGAAACTATTATATCTCTACGGTTTTTTTTTTCAGTTTTAAACATTTCATTTCTTATCAATTCACTTAATTCTGTTAAGTAACACTTGCAATAGTACTTTTGCATCGAATTAATAATTATTTGATCGAATATTTCATTTGACTTATTAATTAACTTATTTAATATGTAATTTATATATTATTATAACTCGTTAGCCTTTTTATTACTGCGTTATTTTTAAAATTTTTCAATATAAGTAAATGCAATATTGAAATTAACAATGTCTTAAATATTTTCTTGCCTATAAAATTAAACTTAATTCTATTATAGAATGGTTCAATGATTGTTTTGAGTAATATATATCAATAATTGTTTAATTGAATATGTCATTTGATTGATTGATTGATTTAATAGGAAATTTATTATATATATAAGGATTATTCCACTTAGATTTTTTAAAATGATAACATTAATTAGAAACTGTATCTTGTATTTTGTATTCAACAACTGTCTAATTAAAAGATTATAAAACAAAAAATTTTAGTTAAACTACATAGATTAATAAAACAATAAGATAAAATTACATACAGTTACTTGGATCGTCAGAGAGTGTCTCGAACAGTGTCATGAACTAAGCCAGGTCGTAACAGAGCGAAGTGGAGCACCCAAAATGGTGGAAAATGGGCATGGAATTACTCTCCAATCATATCAGATGTTGTGACGTATTGCTCAATCAGGTCCTAACAAAACTGCGAAAAAATGATGTAAGACCGGTTCTAATCTATTTTGTTAAATATCATCCACACCTTTACTTAGAGTTTATGTCAATATATAGAAAAAAAATTAATTAAAAAAGATTAGAATACTATTTGTGGTAGAGAGGATTTCATGTGGCCAATGACCAACTTGGAATAGTCTGATCCCAATCATTGTTTTTTCGGTTTTTTTGCTCTAGGTACAAGGTTTCCGCGAAATAGGAAATTGATGGCTTGGTGGTCAATTATAGAACTAAGGTGACAAAAGGAGACATGATGTGCTGCTGGCTAGTTCCACGATTAATGGGGTCCAGACTCCAGAGAGACTGTAGCTGAATGAAATGGCTTGACTACTACTAGCTTAGAGTTTTTGAAAATTTATTACCAGTGGAATTATTAAAATAATAAAATTGATATTTAAATTTAAACTTTATTGCACTTTATTTCCGTTTGAAAGGAAAGGAACTCAAGAATTTTAAGAAATTCTAAATCTGACGAATTTGTTTTTACTCGTAGATTGAGTTGTTGGATAAAAAAAAATTATATTAACTCATAACCTCACGTAAAAATTGAGCTCTTTTCTCGTGAGAAGTTAAAATTAAATTGAATAGATGTTATCCCTTAATAATTTCTTTATTTTGATAAAGAAAAATCACGCAAAACAGAAGTAAATTGTGTATAACTTAAAATTTTTTGCAACTTATTATCAATTCATGTAAATAATAAGAACCTGTTAAATTTTAATAAAAAAGTCTATAAATAAAAGGAGTCTATTAAAGTTTAAAAAACAAAAGAAGCTTATTAATGTTTAAAACGAAATGAGCCTGTTAAAAACAAAAGGACTCTTTTAATGCCTTAAACGAAAGGAATCTCTTACAATATTAAAAACAGAAAGAGCTTATTCTAAAAGTGAAGGAGTCTCTTGTAAATTAAATACATACATACTGTGATGTAGAAATTTAAAAGTTAAGAGAGAGAAAGAATGACACGATCGATTTATACTGGTTCGGCTTATAACGAAGTCTACGTCTAGTTCCTAAGTATTTAACTTGAATATTTCACTATAAAACTCCAAGTAATAAATTTTGACGAGTTTCTTCAAGCTTATAAATACATATTTTTTAAGGTTCTTCAACCTTTCACACTCGTAGTGTTTAATAAGCTTTTACAAGCTCTCAACAAAATGTATGTAGGGTTTACTCAAAGTAAGCTTCAAGGAGTAACAATCTCTCTCAATAGAGTATTTTCACTTTTTAAGGCATAATGAGTTTGATATAGATATAACTTTCAAAAATATTGATGCTGCTGAAGTATTTCGAAAATCTGTCTTATTTGTAAATGCATTGGCTCTTCCTTAAGTAGACTTTTTTTTTAAGTAGTCGTTACTTCATTTTAATTATGAGTTGACTTTATGTCTAACGAATCTTTGATATCATCTCTATTGGAATCTTCCAATATTCAGACATTAAGAGAAAAATTTTGTCAAATTTTCTAGAGCTAATTGTTTCAATTAGTAAGATCCTTCCGGATGTTGTGAAATTATTTCTAATAAGGTAAGTTCATTTAGAAGGTTCATACAAGAAAGAAAACATTTATCCTATGATTTTATTTCATTTTACAAATTATATGATTATCAATGAAAGGAAATAACTTCATTTGAAATTTTGAAATATTATATAGTTATCATTAAAATCATTAATACCAAACCTTGAGGTGACATACTTAACATGTAATGCTAATTTTATTGTATCCTTAGTACCTTTTGTCTCTTTAATACCCCAGTATTGTAATTAGTTTCTAGCTACCCTTTAAGGCTTGTGAATGACATTATTTTTCTTTCAAAAAAATAATATTTATTGAATTATATAATATTTTTCAAAAAGATATGAAATAATTATTTACTAAATCTTAAAGGTTCTTTTATTTAAAATTAATTTAGTTATTGAAACACACTTGATTATAATTCAGTGTGTTTTTAATATTTTTCTATTTTACACAAGTTTATGATAATGTAGTTGGTGACTCTTAGTTCAATTCTTAAAATTGGATTAAAAAATCTTATTAGTTAAAATTAACAAAATTAGTAAAACATTGATGAATACATGAAAGAGGAGAATTACTACGAAGAGATTGAGACTTTTTTCCTTTCTTTTTGAAATTTGAATAATTATTGTATCAACTATAGCGAATCTATCTCGACATTACAACGAGTTCACCATAAGTAAAATTATAGAACAAAAATTACAAGCTTAAGCCAAAATAGGTCATAAAAACCAATTAAATATAACTTAAAGCACTACAAATTCCATCTGGACTTCATTCATGTGGATAAGTCATGTTGATCAGATTTTACTATCATAAGGGCTTGAATCCAATTCACAATATCATCAACTAAATTGTATTTAGGTAACTCCTTATTTTTGTAAATCCTCTTATTTTTTTCCTTCCAAATAGAATATATCGTGGTAGTAAAGGCAGTTTTGCAAATAGAGGCATCTTGCAATCGCAATCAGGCAGTTCAAATGATCTAATTGAAAGATGATGACCAATCATAATTAACAAAAGCATCAAACAACAAATGTAAAATTTTGCTCCCATACCGCCTTAGAGTATCTACTTTGAAAAAATAATTGCTCTCTATATATTCTTCCAACTCTTTACAAAGCATACAAAGAGAGTCATAAGAGCAAAACCATCTATTTTTAGCACGAATCTTGTTTTTGATAACTAACCAAGTGAAAATAAAAGCTTTGTGGTTGAAGGAAATCTTCCAAAGGAGATTGAACCAAGGAACATTGCCTACAGCTTCCTACAGAGCCCTATAACAAGACTTATTAGTGAAATTACCCGAAGCATCTGGACCCAAGTTACAGAATCTTGCTTGTGTTTGTTAGTGATCTTCAGAAGAAGATCAAGTAATAAGTTGAACTTTCTGAAATTGCCCTTCCATTGCATTTGGTTCATCGAGCAAGAAGCTTTGACCTGAAGAGGAATCCTATATATAAGTCTAGATAATGTTGTCCTTTGCATGAGAGGACTATAATCTGTCCAATTATCAAACCATACTCAAATAGTATCTCCACTGCCTAGCACATGCTTAATCAAAGGAAAAACATGTCTCAAGCTCAACATTTGCAAGAAAAATCAAGAGTACTCCCTCGAGGTAGACGGTTGCCAAGAGTTCTTATAATATAACTTAAATTTTCATGAAATATTTATATTTGTAAACACCAAATAACGCATCTTGTAAGAAAATTAAAATATATCTTAATCTTCATATGTGATCACAATTACAAAAAATATTGCATAATTTTATAATCTATAAAAAATACATGAAATTGAATTTTTGTACTACTTATTTGACTTATTTTTTAAAATAAGCAATATCATTTGAATTAGACTTATTAATTAAAAATACACATATACCCTAAATAATTAAGCTTAATTAAGGGCCTTGTAATTGTTGGAAAAGTTTAATTATCAAAAAAGCTCAAACTTTGTCAAAATTTTAACTATAGCTTGAACTTTAAAAAATAGTAATAGAATACCCAAATTTTCAAAAATTTTCAATTCTAACTCACACTTTAAAAAGTAGCAATACAATACTCAAATTTTCAATTTTTTTAAATTATAGCCCAACGTTAGTGTTTTTGCTAAATTTGCTGACGTGACTTGTTATGTATTTTAGAAACCTTAACTATTAATACATGCCAACAAAAATTAACACAACGAGTGAAGATTAATAAAACGATGCCATTTAATCACATAATTAAAGTGACATTGTTGTTTTAAAATGACCTAGATCAGATTACGCAGCCCAGATGACCTTACGCTTTGATTTTAATTTTCCTTTCGTTTTTAGTTTATTCTCTTGACGTTCTCACCTTTTGATTTTTAGATTACGTAACCCTGATGCTTTTATACTAAAGGCATCAGGAGAACAAACTGAAAACAAAAACTTACTAAAGCAGTACGTTGTAATGGGAGAGTAGTTTGGGATATCAGAAGAATAAATAGAAAACAAAAGACTGAGGACATTAGGAGAATCACAAATAATGTTAGGTAAAAATTGAAGAAAATTGAAAGTTTGAGCATTTTATTACCACTTTGTGAAGTTTGAGCTAAAATTGAAAAAATTGAAAGTTTGGACATTTTGTTACTACTTTTTAAAGTTTGAGGTATAATTAAAAAATTAACAAAAGTTTAAACTTTTTTTTGTAATTAATTCTTGTTGGAAATTATGAATCTTTTGCGTTGGTCATATTCCATTTCTTTTCTTTTCCCAATAAATTATTTAGACTAGAGCATGCGTGAGATTCCATTAAAAAAGCAAAGATTTTCAATTGGAGTGGCGGTGACGATCGATGATGGATCTCTAAAGGCACTTGTAATTGTTTTCCTTTTGTCTTTTGTCCATTTCTCAGGTGAAATTTCTGTGTTTTGAGCACGCTAGTGTTATGATAAAGAACCTAATGTGAGATATTAAATTACAAAGGGTAAGTTTAGTTCTTAGACCATACATTCCAAGTATAAACTCTAGCTACTAAGAGAAAAATTAAAATTAACTCATAAGTCTGGAATACAAGATTTAGGTAATTTGATAAGTTCAGTTAAAGAATAATTTTATATATTGCTTAAATTTGCAGAAATAATTTGTTTCATATTAATTATGAAACAGATGAAAAGGGCACGGGACAGCCAATAATTTATTGCTTTCTGCCATTATCATGTCTTTAATTAAGTTCCTAAATGTTTCAAGAATCCAAAATGTCATTATTTTAGCTCGTAATTGTTCCATAATTATTAATTTATCACTTTTTATATAAAATATTAAGTAAAATCAAGTCACTCCCTCCTTTTTTCCAATCTAGGAAGTCTAATATTCTTGTATTATAGCTAGGCTTGCAGCTAGTCCTTCAAGAGCTGGCACTTATGGCTTATCTGCATCTTTTTCTTTTCCTTTTTTCTTTTATAACTTAAATTTTGATCCACATTATCTATTTTCAATGATTTGGGTTCGTGCTTTCCTTTACACATATTTATGAAAATTCTGAAAGAGACACCATTCTTTTTTCTGTGCTCTTGTCAATTATCATCCTTTATATTTCGCATTAACATATCAATACTAGAGTTTATAGCTATAGTGATAATGGAAGTTGTACAGAAACTTGAGTCTGGATAATCCCATCGATCTACTTCTATTCCTTCAATTATATTGTGGGAATAAAATATGTAAAGTTGCTTAGTGGGTTAGTTACTATTCACTTTTTATATCCATCTTGAAAAAAAAAACAGATAAAGAGATAAAATTATTCCACTACTTTAACTGGTATTTTTTCTTCGATAAATTTATTAAACTCCATTGTCATAACAGCTTATTAGAATACGTATAAATATAGACTTGTTAGAATATAAATTACTAAAATCATTTTAACATGAAAAAAAATTGTTTTTGTTTGGAAGTGTAATGAAAAACCTAAATTTTCAGCAGGATATTTGAGGTAAATACTCTTATCTAGTCACATCAATCTTGTGTTACACGTATATAATAATGAATTCATTGAAAGTCATGAAAGGCATTAAAAGATGGATTATAAGGCATTGCTAACGGTTTGGAAACAACAAAAATCACAAAATTAGACTATTATCCTGGGAAAGCTTGAAGAAAGACTCAATTTTCTTATCTTCTAGAATTTATCTAATTTTGCATTGAATTATGTGTTCTAAAGCATACTTTTTAATTTTATAGAAAAGTCTTTGGTTTCTTTCTATCCAAATTATATATATTGAGCAATTTAAACTGAGATCAAGATACATTTAATTCTTCCTCAGTTTTAGAAATTATTTGTTAGCCCAAATCAAAATATTATGTTTATTAGTCTCTGATCAGGTAAGGTTTATTGTGTATTATATATATTCTAGCCCAAATGAGTGTAGCATAATTATATTTGAAGAAAATATGATCAATAGATTCAACCTCAAAACAACATAACTCACGTAGAAGATCATTAGAACCAATGATTCTATCTTTTATTTTCAGCCTTCTCCTTGTAGCCAACCAAGTGTGAAAGAGACCTTAGGAATCAAGGTTCCCTTCAATACAATGTTGAACTATGAGATGAGAGGATTGTGAGATCTGATGGCTTTAATACAAGAGGAATTAGTGAAAGAGCCATTATTGTTGAGGATCCATATAGGTTTATTCATTCTTGTACCGCTAGGCAAGTAGTAAGGATGGTACTTCAGAAGCCTACTAGCCTCTCTTTTAAAGAAACGCCAAGAAGGCAAAGAAAAAGGGAGATTTAGAACTTCAAAGGACTTAATTAACTTTTTTTTCCCTCTCAAATGGAGAACTGACTTAGACATTAGAGTCGAAGATAAATTAAATATACTTTCAATTAACATACGATTGACGACGTTAAGCACTAATTTGTATTATATCATTTGGTATTATTTGTAAGAAATAATAAAACTACAACTCGAATTATTAGAGCGAGACTCAATAACTCAAAAAACACATAAAAGATCAAAGAGAAAGTACTTATTAAAGCAAATGAGTTTAAAAAGAAAGGCTTAAAAGCAAGTTGGAAATTAAAAGAAAAGCTTCTTAGGTACTTAAAAGTATTTTTGACGGTGGACACTAGAAATTGCCTTCTTTTATATTTGTGTATTTATTTGCTTGTTCTATCTTTTATTTTGATTATTTGTCTTGTTTAATATTTATTGTATTATTTATTTTATTTTATATTTTATATTTTTATTTACACAAATTTATTTTTTAAATACTTTCTTACTTATTTTAATGTTTATTTGTAATGACTTATTGAATTTATTTATTAACTTATATTTTTTTGCCAATGTGTATTTATCTACTTGTTTTATCCTTTATTTAGATTCTTTACCTTGTTATATATTTATTGTATTATTTATTTTTATATTTTTATTTGTACAAGTTTATGCATTTGTATTCTATTATTATTATTTTTAGGTCTATTATTATATATATATATATATATATATATATATATTTATCATGTTTTTTTGTTAGAAAAAACTTTTCTATTATTTAAAGGTAAGATTGTGTATTATAAGACCTTCTTATATATAAGAGAATTTATTAAATTGTTATTATTATTGTTATTGTTGTATTATTTTGTAAGGTACGAGAGCTACGAGTGATCATGAACCCTGGATTACATCTGATTTGGTTTAGTTACAAAATGGACGATTAATATTTAAACACCTTTCCTGTCCTCAACAGTTATTTAAAACTCACGTTCTCTGTCACTACACGTAGAAGATTGGATCAATAGTTTCACGCACCACACACTATTAAGTAAACAGGAACAAAAGTAAGTGGAAAGCAAGGAAAAAGCAAACTTTATTCTCAACTTTCTTTAGTCAATAACTAATTTAAGCATCAAAATGCTAATGTCTTGTAGAAACCTGGCAACAGCCTTTAACACGTGATCGAGCACGTCAACCATAGGTCTACAATATGTCATCAATCATGCAAGTTATATTGATATTAAATAGTTAAATTTATCAAACTCTCTATAGTTTAACATATTCTTAATATTTTAAAATTTTTAAAAATTACAAATAACTTTTTTATAATTTAAGTTTGTAATATTTGTCCCTTATTGTCAATTTCTATTAAATTTACAATTAAAATCTTAATTGTAAATTCTAAAATAATATCATTTTTATTTCATGACAATACACGTGTACTATATAACATTATTTTAGAGTTTGGATTTAAATTTTTTTACAAAAATTGACGGTAAGAGGAATGAGTATTATAAAACTAAAATTATAAGAAATAATTTCTAAAAATTAGAGAATATAATGCAATATGTCAAATTATAGGAGTTCTGAATTTAATCCTATATAAAATTACACCAAACATATGTTTATGTTTGTTAAGATATATGTGATTATATCTTATTATTTAATTTTAGACATTATCTAATAATTGGATCTAGTTTTGTTTACGTGGGACTCTTTTAAGACAAGTTTGAGAAGTTTAAAATTCTAATTAAGATAGTATTTAGTATGTACATCCTATTGTGGAATAACGATGATCTTCTGAAATTTTAACTTGATTATAACAATTGGATATCCAAGGAATATTGTTGATGATACTTGTGTGCTGATTGAGTTAAGATAAAAGTCCATTTGTTGCAAACTTCTAGGTTGATCACGTTACCCTTGGTTGAAGGTTTTTATGCTGCATTTTTTTTGGAGTTGTCGTTCTTTTTTAAAGTCTAAGCAGATGTTTTTCTAATGTGTGTTTAACATGATTTGGCTAATTGTGTGTGGGAGTGTAGCTGATACATTTTCCTTTGTTCCTGCGTGACCAAATTGGGCTATGTAATTGTTGATAGTCAGCTGTGTTATTTCATGTTCTTGAAATACTATTGAGGGTAATTTTGACAGCTGTTCTTTGGTGGTGTTCATGTGATTTTGGGCTGTGTTTTTAGGTTAATTGTGTGATTTTCTGCAGCTGATTTGGTAGTTGTCTAGTGTTAGGTTAATGACTACTGTGTGTGACTTTGCAACTGTCTTTTTGGTGTGGTGGGGTACAAAAACTCTAGAAGTTTTTATGATTTTTGCAGCTATATTTTCGGGAGTATTGAGCTGTTTTTGACAGCTGATTTTTGTTGATTCTATCTATCTTGGACAATTGCGTTTTCTGTAGTGTTGCGTGATTTTCTAGGCCATCTAGATACTAGTTTTTGAGTAAAAAAATGTCTAGGAGATGTTTGTTGTTGTAGCTATATTTTTGGGGATGTTTCAGTGATGAAATATTTGTTCGATTGATGTTATTTTGATGCTGTTATGTGTGGGCTAATCGTGATTTTTCTTAGTAGTTCACAACGGATATTGTTCTATCACTTCCCACACTTTTAATTGATGAAGTTACATATTTAGGAGAGTGCTTTTATCTCAAGTGTTTTTCTTTGTTTATGTCTTTATTGATTAATTACTTAAGTTGTTCAATTATCATCTTTATTATTAAACAGTATTGTGAAAACTCTCTGTTAGTATGAGGTGGTCGTCTTATTAGGTGTGAGATACTTTTACGAGTTGTAAGGACAAGGGATAATGTAAAGGGTTGAGTAGTGTCGGCTTAATAAAGACTTATATAAAAACTATTGTCGTTAATAAAAGCATTAATTGAGTGAGGGCCTCGCATGTAACACCCCACTCCTGCAATGACCCGAACTCGACATCGATGGTGATATCCAAGATCGTGCCCCGCGAGGGTGACGTGCTATATCAATTAGTCAAAAACTCAGTGTAATTAATTTTTTTAAAACATAAACATACACTATGTGGAAATCAATTAACTTACAAGCACCAGTAAGTACAATGACCACGCGGACCCCTTTCATATATACAAATCAATTAGTCAGGTGTACAAACTTTTATGCGGAAATAGGAAGACACTAATGCAGACGTGAACTGATCCCGACCTCTTCTCTCACTCACATGCAGGTGCTATACGCCCGTTGCCTAACGGGATATTCTTCTGAGTCCTGAAAAATAAGTGTAAATTTTGGGTGAGTTTTGCGAACTCAGTGAGTGACCATCATCGATGGTTCACCCAATTATAGAACACAATATTCACACATCACACTTTATTTCATAGTGCACATTCACAATATTTCACATTCACATCTTTACAGAATTTCACATTCATATAATTCATATTCGATATTTCTACTATGCAGATGCAATACACATGAGACTCACTT
>JANIJH010000223.1:4976486-5002633 GCA_024520975.1 Erythroxylum areolatum
TCTTCAATTCTTGTTCTGCCCTGTCCTGTCTTGTCCCGTCCCTACATGTTGAAGACGCTAACCAAACAGACCGTAAGCCTCCTTGCTTCTTAGGCATAGTAACCTCACTCCATTTCATTTTTTCATTCTTGGCTTTATCAGTTTTGCCAGTCCAAAGAAAATCCTTCATGATTCTATCAATCTCTTTGATAACCCTCTTGGGAAATTGCCCATTGTTTGCTTATATATGGACGATCTTATTTTTACTGGAAATGATATTGCCATGTTCAACAAATTTAAAGAGTCTATAATGGTTGAATTTGACATGTCTGATCTTGAAAAGATGTATTATTTTTGGGGCATTAAAGGACGCAATCAACAGGTGTAATTTGTATTTCTTAAAAGAACCATATGCAAGAAATTTTGGATAGGTTTCAAATGGAAAATTCCAATTCTGTTAGCGCACTTATTGAAGTAGGTCTAAAGCTTATTCGAAATCCTGAAGGAATGAAGATTGATAGCACGCTTTACAAGCAAATTGTAGGAAGTTTGATGTATTTAAGAGCAACAGGACATGACATAATACATGTAAATCTCATAAGCAAATTCATGGAGTATATAAAGGAGATTCATCCCCTTAGCAACAAAAAGAATCTTTCGACATGTGCAAAGGGCTGTTAGTTATGGGCTGTTCTACAAGAAAAGTGAAATGTCAAATTTATTTGGCTTTACAAATAGTGATTATCCTAGAGATCAAGATGATAGAAAAAAGCACTTAGGGTGTTTTCATGCTTGGTTGAGGAGCTATTTCATGATCTTCAAGAAAGAAAGCAACTGCCACGTTGTTAATAATCGAAGCAAAGTTTGTAGCTGCAATAGTGTCTGTCAAGCAATTTGGCTGAGGAAAATACTTGAAGAGCTGCATTTTAAGCAAGAGGGAGCTACTAAAATTTAGTATGAAAATAATTCTGCCATCAAACTCTCAAAAAATTGTCGTACTGGTCATCATTAAATTCACGTGCACGGGGTTGTCCATCTCATACCTTAATCTTTTTTTTGGAATTTCAAGATATATATATAATTATAAAGAAAAGATTAAAAAATGTACAAGAACCCCAATCTACCAACTGCGGACAAAAAGGAGAAAAAGCCAACATTCGAGAATCTGTCACATACTTCAGTTGCTGTCATAAGATCATAAACATGGTTTTAATCCCGAATTCATCATCAAATCATGTCTAATTAAAGCTCTTAAATGAACATGAAAGCTTGTAAATTCAAGTTACTCAAGAAGTTAATCAGAACTCACCAAGAATAAAAGGTACTGCTTTGACGCCTGCAACCTTCTTGCTCTTGCCATTTTCGCTCTTCTTCTTCTCCGCTTGGTTGCCATTTCGACCAAGCGTTGAAGATTATAACCACACTTTCCATTCTTCCAGCGTCCACACACGAACCTGGTACGTTGTGTGTCTAACTACTGACGATTCCAAGAAGCACCTGTTGGCTACACTTCTTTTGCCTAGCTGACATGTCGATCTATGTGTACAGTGTTCTTGCTCGTGCCTATTTTATATAGGCATACGCCTTCCACACTCTATCTGGTCCATCGTCGGTGTCAGTTGTGTGACTTGGAGCATAGTTCAGCGTCAGGTTGCTGACTAGACGATGACGTGGAGTAACTGAGCATTTGAATTCCGTTTTATAGCTTCCAAAAAGATAGAAAGATGGAGAATTTTGTTTTTTTTTAATCAAAATACATAATCTGATTTCAAATAACAAATTAATTTGGCTTATCTAGGAAATTATTTTATTTCCTTTTATGTGCTAATCCATGTGAGTTGACTTGGAGTCAATATATTAATTTTTGGTTCTTGCTTTATAGAATTAAGCAATATTCTTGAGACAAAAAATTGTAGTTAAATCATCATTGAAAATAAATTTTTACATTACTAATTACAAATCTTTTATATAAGTAGAAATGTTCAAATTTAAATTAGGTTAATTCATTTTAATCTAAAATTAATAAATTTAAATTTAAATTAGGTTCTAAACTTATAAATATCTAATTTAAAGGTTGATATAAAATATATATATATAATTTAGTCTCTTCATTAATTATAGATAAGACTGTGTATTGCTGGATCTTTCTAAATTAAGAATGACAATGACCAATCAAAGCTTAGACCTAAACTAGAGCCCAAGCCCCAGTCTGATATGCCCAATTTTTTTTTAAAAATTAAAAATATAAAATGACATTGCTTTCAACAAAACGATATCATTTGCTTATAAGGGTCGGGCCTCCGGCCAGATATGGGCAGCCAAAGCTTGATCTTGACCAGAGGCCTTGTCAATTCGGACCTAGTCTATTGACTTTAGGTCGAGCCGAATCAGCTAGACCCAACTCAGGCCCAAACCCATTTGTCATTACCTCAGTTTGCATGAATGATTAGGGTGATTGAGCTCTAATACTTGTCTTTAGTGAATGAAAAGGAGTGACTTACAGAATTGGCATGCACTTAAGGCGTCATCACTGAACTCAGAGATGGAAAAGTCGACGAAGAAAGAATCAAAAGGAAGCTGTACTGATCTGCTGGTATCTTCACGCAGGCACGAATAATCTTTACGAGTGGAGGAAATTGTCTGTGCCAGTGGTCCTCTACATATCTCTCTTGGTACAGTTGGCTTTCAACATTTGAATTAATGATCACGGTTCCAAGCTTAGCCAGACATGTTCTTACTGACCTAAACTTTTCTTTCCTTGGAGAGAAAGATGTCGTCATTTTGTGTTCATTGGTTTCCTTGTTTTCCAAAGTTTTGATATTTCATAATCCATAGCGATACAAGTTTTATCCTTGAATATGACGTGTGTGAAACGCAACTCAAAAGGAAGCCTAGTCTAAGTTAATTTTATACTGTAATGTTGGAATTTTAAAGAAAAGAACATGTATAAGGTGAGAAAAGATAAAGATAAAAGAATCCTTATCACTCAATTTGTTTTATTAATAAACTTAGTTTTCTTATATAGACAAAATAAAAAATTAAAATAGATATTTCAGTCAATAAATTTAACTTATAAGATAAAATTAAAAAAATTAAGACATGTTCTAAAGAAATTTTAATAATTCTAAAATTTTGAATTAATTCTAAAATAAAATTAAAATTTTAATAATATTAAGACAAATAAAAGCTTCGTTAAAAAGACCGTAGATAAATTTACCGACGAACATATTATGTAACCATCGGTATATTGACCGACGGATGGCTGTGACCGTTGGTAAATTTATCTACGAACTTTTCTTTTTTGTCAGAATATTTGCTGATAGTATTGGTTATTTTGTCGGTAAGATTTCTGACGGTTATACTTGACCATCGGTGAGTATGTAATGTTTATTTTGTATTTTCAAAAAGTTTATCAAGGTTACAAGAGATTAATTTGATACCTAAAATCCAACAAAAAGACCCCGTGGAATAGCTAGTAACAATGTAACATAAATGAAAAGTACCATCAAGTGAAGAACACATTCAATATCAAGAGAAGACCCGTACAATAGTCCAAAATAAATCGATTCATTCACGTATCTTAATCTTACCTAATTTAGGATTATATAATATAAATATTTTAAAATTTTTTAATTTAATTTTTAAATAATAAATAAAATCAATATTTTTTCCTTTTTATCACAAACAACTCTAAATAGTAAATATCACTCAGTCTAATTTGAACGTCAAAACTTTTTTCTGTCATATAAACCCTTAAGCCTATATATTTCACAGGTCTTTAATAGACAATTCTGTACGTACAAACAATCAAAAGAATGTTAGCTTCGGATTTTTGGCTATGTTAGATACTATGTTAGCCTTCCTCGTATGTATGTCCCAAAATAAAGACATACAGAGAGAACCAATGCTCCATTGAATATGCCAATAGCTACTTTATATTGTTTTTTTTTTCCCAGGAAAATCATTCTCAAAGACTAGGACTGAATTTCCCATGTCAACTTCAACACTTCTGAAATTGACAAAGTCTAATACCAACTATTCATAAAGTCTATCTCTACCTCAACATTTTTTATACGGAATGAAAATTATAATTATTAACTTTTTAAGTATAAACACTCAATAAATTATTGTTGATTAATATATAGTAAATTATGCATTTTTAATAAATTGTTTAATAAATTAGTAATTTAAATTTTGATTTAATTAATATTTATAGATTTTATGTTTCTCTATTTCCAATCTATTATTATTTAAATTAATAAAGTGAGAAATAACTATGTAATTATAATTCGAATATAAAAATTTTAAATTAGTAAATATACTTAAAATAAACACTGCCAATAAAATTCATCTCCAATTTCAGTGTATTGATTCTTGAGTATTGGATTAGAATTTCTTCTAGTTGGTGAAGTTTTATGAACTCTATTCACTTACATGAGAAAGAAATGACAAAATCCTTTTCTTTCTTACAAAGCCTTGCTTTTGAGGAGTAGAAGAATTGGATCAAAAAAAGACAGAATCTAGTTGTAAGATATCTAATGAGATTAAGTCCCATCTTAATCTTATTTGGAAGTATAAGTCAATAGCCTAAGAAAATTAGTTCTTCAAGTCAATTAGGAATTTCCAATATAATTCTATTAGAAAGAAAAGAAACTACGTTTTTTTTTTTCACATATTCAAATTGAATTTGAGAGAATTTTTGACTTCATTTAAGTAGAAAGGAGGAATAACATGTGAAATAAGAAAAAGAAAAGAATATAGAAAAATAGAGACGCAAAAATGTGTGAGAAAAAGAAAGAAAATTTTACAAAACAAGATAATGCTACAAAAAATGAATTATACTAAATTTGAATTCCTAAAAGAATTGGAGCATATGCTAATAATATATGGTGATACTATAGTGAAGGAAGGATTTGATTGGTTTGAAGAGGCGCGAGAGAAGTTAAGGCGTGACCCAGAGCAGCGAGAGCGACACACCTCCAAATCTGACGACGCACCTCAATGCGGTGACTAACATGAGTTCCTTAGCAAAGAGAGAGAAAATGCATTGACCTCTCTCTACCTTCACCTTTCTCTCTTCTCCTTCGTTTCACCGACCTTCTTCGACTGATTCTCAAGGACAGTGGCCTCAACCTCCATGATAGGTCTCTTATATGGAGCAAGGTGAACTCTCGTTCACCAACGAGGACTTCCCTATTCTTTCCATAGAGTCTCTCAAGGTGAAAGCATTAGCAATTGCAGTGGTACTAGCCCCAACCGGCAAGTAAGACAAACCCAAGAGCAGGGGCAAATTGGCAGCAACTTTTCCCAAAGATACAAAACAAAGGTGTATTAAAACACTACCAGAGCGTGTTTAAAGACAACATCATTACATTTCCGATAGAGCTCCTTTAAGCAGTTGTAAGAGCTTGGTCCTCTGCATTAATGGGTTTTTTTTTGTCTAAATGACTTGCATTTCCAGTCGATAACGCATGGGCAAAAGCATGTTGGAGCCAAAAAGGACTGGAATGGGTCATGTTAATGGAAGATGGCGTTTTTTATTAAAATTCTCTAAAGCCTCCAACTTAGACGAATTAGTTGAAATGGGACCTTGGCACATCGTGGATCAACCGATGTTCGTGCAAAAGTGGAGGCCAAGCATGGAGTTCAATTGGGATACCATATATATGCTTCCAATTTGGGTGCATATCTATGGTATCCCAATTGAACTCAAGGCCTCCCATAAGCATAGAACAATACTGCCCAAAGGTAATATAACAATGGTAGCAACTAGTTGTAGCACAGAACATGTAGATGCAAATACTGACAAAACGATGCAACAACAATCAAATGGTCTTCAAGTAGTTGGGTTTAGGAATAAATAAGTTGACAAACACATTTCTCAGGAAAGACAACTCTTGACAAACTTAATATAGACAATGAGAAGAATCTAGACCATGGAACGAATGATTTTACCTCCCAATGAAGCACTGTTAGAGAGATAGCCAACATGTTGTCTCCACTCGCAACTGTTGGGCTAACTGATAATCAAGGGACATGAGACATTGAACAAACAAAGGACAATAATACGCTACTAGCAATAGACCATATCCCAGACATCTTTAGCGATTTTTGCATGCTATCTAAATTTGCAAAAAGGAAATTTGCGAGGAAGAGAAAGCAAAATCTCAAATACCAGTAATGTTAAATGTGCCTATAATTGTATGTTGTTGTTGTCGTCTAGTATGTAGATAGTCATATTATCTTCTATGGTAAGTTTGGTTTATTGGTCATATTGTCGTATAATGGTAGGATTAAAGCCTTGAACTCGTTGTAACGTCGTTTTAGTTTAACTATAATTTAAATTCATTTTTAATTTTCAAAAAAATATAAATTTTTATCTTACTTTAAGAAATAAATTTAAAATTACAATTTGCAATTCAACATCTGATAAGAAATTTAATCATTAATTTTTTATTACTTCGTATTATAATATTACTAAAACAATATTTATTATTCTTATAAAATTGATATCATAAATTTTTTATAAAATGTTGAATACAAATTACACCTTTAACCTAATGTTTAAGAAATTATTTTTAAACTAAATTAATGACTCAACCAAAATAACAGCAAGACCTAGTAGAAATTTCGTTGATCATAAACTAAATTAATGACTCAATTATTAGAAATTGATAAAAACTTGATTTTGTTAAAGTTTAAGATGTTATCAATAACGTTTTGAAAATGTTAATATGCAATATAGATAACAGCTAAACTTTTAAAAAAATGAATGGTGCAAATAAGACCTTTGATTCATTAAATACTTACAAAATTATAAAATATTATTTATATTAAAATACAAAGTTTGTTAATAAAATTAAAATGAATTACAAACTATTATTTATATTAAAATACAAAGTTTGTTAATAAAATTAAAAGATGGACATTTTATGTATCGAAATTTGATATATAAAATCTACAAATATATGTTAGGATTAAATTATAAAAACAAACACAAAAAGTAAATAAAAATATGTTATATGTCCTAATTATGAATTTATGATTTTAGTAATAATTTCAGTAAAATAGCAAAAATATTACTTAATTTTGTTTTATCTATAGAGTATACTCTTAAAAGGGTCTCATTTTAATTAGATTCTAGGATGATATACCGAAATCTGTTTCTTCTTTAGTGTCATCTTATTCTAAAACTCAATGTTCCAGGTAATTTGAACTTCGAATTAGACATGGACGAAAGTCCTTCTACAATGCATGGAAACTCATATGTCCACCTCTTCAAGCAATCCCTCCATGATAAAAACCCTCAAAGTTACAGAAATGTTGAAGAAGAATATAAAATACTTCTGTTTCATCTTCCATATCCGTTTTCATGGAATTCTCCTTATTCCTCCAATATATTCTCTTACTTATTGTGTTTGCTCTCTCCTTCTACCTCTACCTTGTCTTCCCTCAACAACAGGAAAAACCCTGTAACAACAACGTCGATGGATTCAGAATCTACCCTATCGTCGGAGCTTTACCGGACTTCTGGAAAAACCGCCGTCGTTTCCTGGATTGGACTGTAGAAGTACTGAGTAATTCCCTCAATAACACTGCTTACTTTGTCAGACCTGTAAAACTCCAAGGTCTTCTCACCGCTAGCCCTTCAAATGTCGAGTACATACTCAAAACCAACTTCGAGAACTATACCAAAGGCAAGCGATTCACTTCCATTCTTGAAGATTTTCTCGGACAAGGAATCTTTAACTCGGATGGTGATCTATGGAAGGTTCAACGAAAAACAGCTAGTTACGAGTTTAACACCAAGTCGCTTCGCAACTTCGTTATGGACAACGTGAAAGCTGAGATCTCGACGAGGTTGATTCCAATTCTATCAAGAGCTGCAGAGATGAAGAAGGTGGTGGATTTTCAGGACCTGTTAGAGAGGTTTGCATTTGATAATATATGTAAAGTGGCTTTCAACGTCGACCCCGCATGTCTTGGCCGTGATGGAACTGCCGGTAGTGAGTTCATGCAAGCTTTTGAAGAGGCGGCACTCTTGTCTTCCAACAGGTTTTTGAGTGTGTTTCAATTAACTTGGAAATTCAAGAAGTTTTTCAACTTGGGAACCGAAAGAAAGCTCAAAAGATCGATCAGTGCTGTTCATAAATTTGCTGATCAGATTATACGGTCGAGAATGGAAGAAAAGACAGACAAGAAGGACGAGGATTTGCTTTCCCGATTCATTGGAAACTTCGACAGATCACCTGAATTTCTCCGAGACATAGTAATCAGCTTCATTCTTGCAGGCCGTGACACAACATCTTCAGCTTTGAGTTCGTTCTTTTGGCTATTGTCATCAAACCCGAATGTGCAGAGGAACATACTAAAGGAGCTCGAGGCAACACGGGCACTTAGTGGTAAGAAAATCGGTGACACTTACAGTTTTGACGAGCTCCGAGACATGCAATACTTGCATGCCGCAATTTCAGAGGCATTGCGATTGTACCCACCAGTGGCTATCAACACAAAAGCTTGTAACGCCGATGATACATTGCCGGACGGAACAGTTGTTCGAAAGCGGTGGTTTGTGACCTACGTTGCATATGCCATGGGGAGGATGGAGAATCTGTGGGGAGAGGACTGCCATGAGTTTAAACCTGAAAGGTGGCTTGAGAACGTAATATGCAGACATGAGAGTTCCTACAAGTTCTCAGCTTTTCACGCCGGACCTAGGATCTGCCTAGGAAAGGACATGGCATATATTCAGATGAAATCGATAGCTGCCTCGGTGATCGAGCGATTTGAGATCGATGTATTGGACAAGGACAAGAATCCAGAGCGTGTTCTGTCTTTAACCCTTAGGATGAAGGATGGGTTGCGTGTGAGAGTGAAGGAAAGAATTACTGGAGCTTCAGCTGTTGAATCTTGAAGTTGTGTTTTCGATCAAGAAATCGAGTTGGCTTT
This sequence comes from Erythroxylum areolatum, assembly GCA_024520975.1. Classification (NCBI taxonomy): domain Eukaryota; kingdom Viridiplantae; phylum Streptophyta; class Magnoliopsida; order Malpighiales; family Erythroxylaceae; genus Erythroxylum; species Erythroxylum areolatum. The sequence goes on from JANIJH010000223.1 coordinate 4,985,415, forward strand.
ACGAATATTTTGCTTACTTTAATAAGAATCTCCATGTTCTGGTGTATCTTTAAAAAATCTAATAAGAATCTGATTATGAACTTTGAATATGTTCTGATGCCTATGAGCACGAGTTCTGTAAAAGGCTTGGAACCTACCCTGATACCTGAATGATCCTGGTTGGAATTTGTAGATTCACCAGATATGGACATAGAAGAAGTCAACTTTGTTTCTCAGTTTTAACTGCAGCAAAATCCCAAAACTTGTGTCTGTTTTGAACACAGAAGCAAAGTTCATAGCAGATTCAGCTTGTTTTTCTTCTTCATTAATGGGCGATACGTGGCTCTCATCAAAGTTATACCACCTATTCTCATCAAGTAGCTTCTCATTTACACTGTATTAGATAGGTATATGTAGAAACTGTGGACTCAGAAAAATTCTGTTAATCCATGGAGGCAATACTGAGGAACTAGCCAGAACACACTTAAGGTGATGATCGTTGAGTCTTCTTTGCAGGCATGTTCTTAAGTTTCTATTTTATTTTAAATTAAGATTGTTTCGTCAATTTGACAAATAGGCTTCTTAAACCTTATATTGGATATTTAATTAATAAAGCTCTCATATTTTGTGGACTTCAAACTTTCTTTACGAGTAAATTATCTTGTTTCTACAAAGATGAGGAAGTAAGCAAGCACCATCTTGCTGAAAATATCATCAACCGGATCATAATCATTATGATAGTTAAATTTGATCTGCGTGCACTATCTACAGGAATAAAAACTAGATGAAATTTGTAACTCCTGTTGTTATATTTCATTTGTTCTTGTAATATGTAATATTTTGTGAACTAATATTGAGTTAGCTTTGCTATAGTTAATAATAATCTTTATTAAACTAAAAAAAATTCCTAATGTTCCTTTCAATTAAGAGTGCTGCTTTGTTGTTTGTCTTTTCTTATTGCTTCATACCCGACCCGACCTTTTTTTATTTCTATATACCAAATAAGTTGTTCGATGTACTACATGTTTGAGAACATGAAAAAAGAAAAAAAACTTATCCTATATTTTCTTAAAGCAAATATGTCTATGACTATGAACCTGCTCTGTCCGGCTCCTCAGAAGTGTATGGATCAACAAAAGTCCTAAGGAATCCAGAAGAGCACAAATGAAGTGATGCTTTCAAGAGTTTGATATGGAAACCAACAGATTCAGATTTTCCATTCTCTACTACTCCATTTCTAGGATGATCATCTTCAATTTCTTCATCATCTTCCTTCTTGACCTCTTCTACTGGTTTACTCGTGTAATACCAAGCACAAACAATATAATAAACTAAGTTCACAACTTGGATACCAGTAACTAGCCAATAGTAGTAGTCTAGTTTCCCTCTATTTAGATTCCTGTCAGGCAACCAGTTAGTCCTGTGGACAGTGTACTTGTGAATTAGTGTCACCACCAAAACACCTAAATAGTCCCCAAGGGCATTTGCTACCCAGTAAAGTGCTATGGCGATGCTTCTCATACTTTCTGGTGATTGATCATAAAGGAATTCTAATGTCCCAACAGTCCTGAAAACTTCTGTTAATCCAAAGAGACAGTACCGAGGAACTAACCAGAATCCACTCATCGGGATGATTGCTTTAGGCGAATCCAGTAAATTGTAGTGAGCTGCCACTGATTTTCTTTTCATCTCAATCAGTGCACCAACAATGGTTCCTAGGATACTTACGACAAGGCCAACGCCAATTCTTTGTAGGCATGTAATTCCCATAGGATTTCCTGTGTAGCGACGGGCGATCGGAACGAAGACACGATCGTACAGAGCAACTCCAACTAGAAGAGTCAGAATACTGAACACAGCAAAACTTGCCGGTGGGATTTGAAAGGAGTCTGTTAGGTGACGATTCATGGTTCGCAATTCTTGGATTAGAAAGCTGGCCTGATGTGAAGTAGCAGCAACAAAAACTACTCCTGATAACCAAATTGGAAGTATTCTGATCAATGATTTCAACTCTTCAATTCGATGCACGGTTGTCAGTTTCCACAGATTTGGCGGGTTCATCTCGTCATTTGTTCTCACTGTTGCAGCCTTATCAAGCCACCTGAAAAGATTAAAGGCCTTGGTTTGATTAATCAGAGCACAAAGTAAGAAACCTGAAAAGATCAAAAGCCTTGGTTTGATTAATGAACTGACCTGAACTGATCAGTGTGCAGAAGCCTCCCATTCACTGATATGGCAGCATCAAGCTCTTTATTCTGATACAGAAGCCCTGTGTCCTCTGGTAGCACAACTTTTCTCTTCCTGATAGCTGAAACTAACACCTGAGCTAATCTTGTCAAGGGACTACCTCCTGGTTTTACATTCTTATCAAGTAGAGAAGCACCTACAAACAGGATAAATGCAAGACCTGTGGCCACTGTTGGTATTGCTAGACCCACACTCCAGCTTATGTTGTCCTGAATATAAACAACTATGGTAAGTGCTGATAACCTGGCAACACCGAGTGCGAAGTAATACCAACTGAAAAAATTCCAGCTTCTGGATTCAACACTTTTTTTATCCATACTGATTTGATCTGCAGCGAAAGAAAGAACACAAGGCCTGACTCCACCTAATCCAATTGCTATCAGGAGGAGACACATGTATAGGATTCCTAACTGGAACCCTGAAGCTTCCTTGCAGTTCACCAGGTTCTGGCATTCTGGCGGGTTTAGTGACTTGATGGCTGCTGATGTAGTAAGGCTAATCAACCCCTGTGACAAAAGACAGGAATTTGAATGTCAGAAGTCTCAATTTTGAGTAGTTCTTCAACATCGCATGAACTCTCCAAACTAACAGAATGCTGCTGTTCTGCTATATATGCATTTTGAGAGTGTGATCCATTTGATTCAGGAAAGACATGATGTTCCAGGATTTTATCTGAACTTGGCAATTCAGTTTAAACACATACGAACACAGTAGAAGAGATAACAATTACCAGTTCATAGATTATGCAGCTAATTACGATGGTCCAATATCTGCCAGCAAAGGAATCAGCAACCAAAGCCCCAACCATCGTCACCAAGCTAGCAGTTCCATCGAAGTTACTGACAATGTTTGAGGCCTTTACGAGCGGCAATTGAAGCTTTATAGTCAAATATGATATTAAGTTGGCATGGAAGCCAACATTCGAGAATCTGTCACATACTTCAGTTGCTGTCATAAGATCATAAACATGGTTTTAATCCCGAATTCATCCTCAAATCATGTCTGATTAAAGCTTTTAAATTAACATGAAAGCTTGTAAATTCAAGGTACTCAAGAAGTTAATCAGAACTCACCAAGAATAAAAGGTACTGCTTTGACGCCTCCAACCTTCTTGCTCTTGCCATTTTCACTCTTCTTCTTCACCTCTCGTTTATCCTTTCCGGGTCTGTTCCCGTTCTCCAACTCCATATCCGATTGCATCTCCTACGAAGACTTTTCGGGTGGTGTGCTTACGAAACTCGTACTGATCATATATCTGAAACTAAGAAAAGTGTATTATTGACTTGTTAATTGTTTCTTCCTCCTGCCACTTGTGCTTGCGCTGTTACAATTATGTTTCGGTCATCTTTTTCAACACATTTATGTAAAACCTGACAAGACAACCATGACTTAAACTAGTGATGTTACCCAAGCGTTGACGATTATTAACACACTTTCCACTCTTCCAGCGTCCACACACGAACCTGGTACGATGTGTGTCTGACTACTGACGATTCCAAGAAGCACGTGTCGGCTACACTTCTTTTGCCTAGCTGACATGTCGATCTACGTGTACACTGTTCTTGCCCGTGCCCATTTTTATAAAGGCATACGCCTTCCACACACTATCTGGTCCACCGTCGGTGTCTGTTGTGTGACTTGGAACATAGCTCAGCGTCAGATTGCTGACTAGACGATGACGTGGACTGAACATTTGAATTCTGTTTTAAAGTTTCCAAAAAGATAGGTAGATGGAGAATTTTGTTTTTTTAATCAAAATACATAATCTGAAAAAAAAAATAACCTAAGATTTTTATGGGTCATATTATAAATAATAAAAATAAGAACCTTTTGATTTCAAATAACAAATCAGTTAGGCTTATCTAGGAAATTACTTTGTTTCCTTTTATGTGCTAATCCATCTGAGTTGACTTGGAGTCAATACATTAATTTTTGGTTCTTGCTTTATAGAAAAAAGCAATCTTGAGACAAAAAATTGGGATCAAATCCCTAGTTTCTCTTTGTCAGTACGATTATGTGCCCTTTATTAATGGATGGATGAGATAAAGAGGGCACAGGAAGACAGAAAAATAGAAACAACCATTCCGTACTTAAAAAAATTATATTTAAGTCATCATTGAAAATAAATTTTTACATAACTAATTACAAATCTTTTATTTAAATAAAAATGTTCAAATTAAAATTAGCTTAATTCATTTTAATCTAAAATTAATAAATTTAAATTTAAATTAGGCTTTAAACATATAATTATCTAACTTAAAGGTTGATATAAAATACCAATATATATATATATATATATATATATAATTAAATTTATTCTTTTTACTAATTATAAATAAGCCTGCTTGTTACTAGATTTCTTTATGATAATAAGAATGACACTGGCCAAGCAGAGATTAGACCTATGCTAATACGAACCATCTACGCAACATGACATCACTGTATGTGCATTACGAGATAGTTGTCTAGTAATTATAATTTAAACTACGCCTTGTTTTGTTAATTTGCAAGAGACCACAAAATTGACTCGTGCGCTTTAGATGTTTATGCCATGAATGTTAATATCATCAATAGGCTGATTTTTGGGACCCTACCTTTAGCGGTAACTTGGCTATGAGTATTTTTAGTAAGAGTAATCAACTCCAAATCAGTACCATTACTTGGTTATTTTAATTTTTAAAAAATAATTTTTATTTTATTATGAGATATGTGAGTCTATACTTACGGATCACGTAAATTCTTTTTTATTACGATAAAAAAATTTAATTAAATTTTAATTTTACGATTAATGAATTAATTTTGATTTGATTGAATTTATATTTGAAATACAAAATTAATTATAACTCAAATTAAATCTTGTCTAAAATTAACGAACTAAGTTTGATTTGATCGAATTTATATTTGAATTTAAATTTAATTATTTATATTTGATGAGAGTTGCATCTAGATTTAATTTTAAAATTTGAATAATTATACAAATTTATGTTAGATGAAGTTATCAAATAAAAGATAATATATTAAAATAAATTTGATTGAATTAGAATATTTTAACTTAGTCAAACTTGGATACAAAATTTTTATAGTTTTCGTTAGGAAGCCAAACTCGATCCAGCTCAAAATTTTTTTAAAATTAAGAATACAAAATGGTGTTGTCTTGTTTCTAACAGAATCTCAGGCCTAATTTTTTCTTAAAAAACTAGGTCTAAGGTTTAGTCAACTTAAGCCTGTGTCTGCTCCTAAGTCCATATAATCTGAGATTTCTCATTAATGATTTGGAACATGAAAATTGCTGAGAAATTAAGGAATGCCCTTTTCATTCGTCAGAAAGGATATAATAAATGAAAAAAAAAAGGTGAGAAATCTAAGTTACCACCAACATATAAAAAATGAGAGAAACAAGCAAGCAAAATGATTGAGAAGTAAAGTATCTAAGGAAAGGTAATATCAGAATACTGATAACAAGATTGAATTATCTGTTTAATTTCCTGAAAAATATACACCAAGACAGCAATTTAATGTACACTAAAGGGTAACCACGTACTAGATATATCCTATGCTGTCTCAGGATTTTTCCCAAGTTCTACCTCTCCAATTTTGTTTGAATCATTTACTCTCTTGTAAGGTATCTCATCTTCAGATTGTTCAGTTTCTTCATCTTTGGCCTCTTCCAGGGGCTTGTAAGTGTAAAAGTAAGCACAAATGATGTAATAAACAAGGTTAATCACCTGAATTCCAGTCACAAGCCAATAATAGTAATTTAGTTTTCCTCTGTTAAGGTTCCTGTCAGGTAACCAGTTATGTTCACGGCCAGTGTAGCTGTGAACCAGTGTCACCAACCCTGTTCCTATGTAGTTTCCTATCGAGGACGATATCCAGAAAAGTGCTGCAGCTGTACTTCTCATGCTTTCTGGTGACTGATCATACAAAAACTCCAAGTGCCCAACTGACATGAACACGTCTGCAATTCCATGGAGACAATACTGTGGAACCAACCAAAATACACTTATGGGTAAGATTGCTTTAGGATCGTCCAACAAGTTGTGTCGAGCTGCGGCATTTTTTCTCTTGACCTCAACTAGAGCTGAAACAATGGTGGCTATTATGTTCACGAAGTAACCTACTCCCATTCTCTGCAAACATGTCAGGCCTGAGGGGTTTCGAGTGAAACGTCGAACGAATGGAACCAGGAGGCGTTCGTATAACACGAGACCGAAGAGCATAGTTGAAATACTGAAGATGGACAAGCTAGCTGGTGGGATTTGGAAGGAGTGAGACAAGTGACGATCCATGGAACGAGCTTGCTGAATCACGAAGCTACCTAGATGTGAAGAAGCTGTTACGTGCAAAATCCCAGCAGACCAAATGGGCAGTAATCTGATCATGGATTTTAGCTCTTCAACTCTATGAACGGTCGCTAGGTTCCATAGATTTGGTTGCATGAAATCTGTTGCTTCACTCTCTGTCACTATCGCAGCTTTATCAAAAAACCTGACGAATTTCAGATTGGTTAAAACCTAAACCTGGGTACAAGATGGTGTGTATAAATTGACTTACTTGAACTGATCGGTATGCAAGAGTCTTCCATTAACAGAAATAAGAGCATCGAGATCTTTGTTCTGGTACAAAGCTCCAGGGTCATTCGGTGTTACCAATTTCCGTTTCTTCACGGCGGCGACGATCACCTGAGTCAATCTAACCAGAGGACTCCCTCCAGGTTTCAGTTTCTTGTAAAGATGAGAACCAAACACGAAGGCTATGATCGATAAAGCCATGCCAATGGTGGGAATCCCAAGACCCCAACCCCAACCGATGTTGTCTTGTACATAAACAACAGTGGTTAATGCAGTGAGTGTTGCCATTCCCATGCTGAAGTAGTACCAGTTGAAGAAGTTCCAGCCACGAGATGCCACGCTCGATTTGCTCATGTCGAACTGGTCGGCTGCAAACGTGACGACGCACGGCCTAATGCCGCCGGTGCCAATGGATGTGAGGAGAAGTGCGGCGTACAGAACCCATAACTGCGACGATGAAGCTTCTGTGCAGTTCACCTGAGAAGGGCACGGTGGAGGGTGCAGAGTTGGTAGTAGTGCTGACACGGTGATGCTGATCATTCCCTGTCATAGACAGTACTTACAAAAATTAATATGTTTCTCTATGGTTTCTTTAGTAGGGCCAGTCCCATCCGAATTTAACACAAGTTCAATCAAGTTCAAATCTACACAAATCGAACTTTACCTTAGCTTTCAAACTTAAAGTTCGAATTAAAAACTCAAAAAAAAATCTCATAAATTGAATTTTAGGTCGAGATTAAGTCTTTCAAACTTAATAAATCTTCAATTTTTTAATTATAGTTTAAGAGTCATACTTATTTTGACTATTACAATAAGTACAATAATACAAACACAATTGTAATAACGAAGCCAATCATTATCCACAATTGTAATCCAACATTTTGATATGAATTTTAATGTTTTAATGGTGCAATCAACTTTGAGTTTTATAGAAAAGAATGATTTTAATAGTTAGTCATACCATAGGTTAGCATTCATATTAGTGAGAATATAATTGTTTGATTAAACATTAACAAGTTTACGAACACAAAGTGAGTCTATCTAGTAGAAGCATACCAGCTCGTAGATAATGGAACCGACGAGAATGGTCCAAAATCGGCCGGCGAAGGAGTCTGCGATGAGAGCTCCGATGAGTGGGGTTAAGCTAGCTGTGCCACCGAAGTTGGTGAGTGTGTTCGAGGCCTTAACAAGTGGTAAGTTGAGTTGCTGTGTCAGATACGATATCAGGTTTGCATGGAACCCAACTCCTGCGAATCTGTCGCATATTTCATTTGCTGCAAAAAGAAAACAAAAACAACAACTGAGTACGTTTTGATTCAATGCCAGGCAGTTTTTTCACAAGATTCATGTAACGAACATGATCAAGTTCTCTGAACTTGTCCAGTTACTTGTACTTGATTCAGCTTAGAAACCATAGAAAGCTAGATTTGTGTAAGTTCAAGCTCTTATCCTGCAATGCGTAGTTTTCTAGCTAACAAGTCTTTGGTTTGGCATACGGAACAAAAACATAGATTTGATTTGATATAGGTTTTAGGTTCGACTTCTTTTTATTTTAATCATGATATTTTGAAAACTATTTTTTTTGATATTGTTTATATTCTTCTTTGTTTTTATTATATTCTTTTTTCTATTTCCTATTCTTCTTGCTAGAAAAAAGTCGATAAATCAGTTTTTAATATATTTTTCTATTTCTTGATAAATTTTTTATTAATTCTTATTAATTATTTAATAAATTAGTAAATATTAATTTTATTCTATTTGATTTATATTTAAAAATATTTTATTTATAAAATATATTTATAATATAAATTTTATAATTTTTAGTTATATTTTATTTTTTTCATCTGTTTTTTCACTCAAACGGCATAAAAATATAAATAAACAGAAAATAATATTATAGAAATGAAAATGATCAATTTTAAAATATAAATATTGCAATAAAAAATTGGGTCACAAGGTTCCAATGTAATTATCTCTAATTTTACCTTATATCATCAAACAACTTTCCCTCAACTTTGTTCTTCTTCTGTATTATTTAGTTCTAATTCATTTTGATTGATACATAAGCAAATGAGCTAAATCAGTAGCTTAAATGGCTTCCATATAGTGAAAGAAAAACTACATTGTTGTCTTTTGAAACCAAAAAATACTCTAGAAATCTATTCATATCAGAAGAACAAAAATTATGTGAAAAAAAAGAAAGAAAGAAAGAAAGCAGACTTACCAAGTATGAATGGCATTGTTTTGAGTCCTCCAAGCTTTTTTCTTTTCTCATTTTCTCTCCTATCCATGTTCTTCTCCTCTTCCTCTTCCTTTTTCTTGGCAATGTCAACCATTTTCTTGGTTCCCAACTCCATTTCTGATCTCTTCTGCCTTCATTTCCTTCTGGTTGAGGATGAAATTTATAGGGGCGGGTCATTGGAGTCCAGACAAGAACGATGAAGGAGTGATAGAGGGCAATTATAAGAGATAGGGGACCAAGAAAATTCGAACTGATTTGATTCTGACGCTGTGTCTTATGTCACGTGTAGACCTTAATATTATATACTATACGACTCTTGTCTTTATTGCATTGAATAGCTTATTTGTGCTAAAGCATTGGTTAAAAAAATAATGGAGAGAAGAATAGTTTTGAATTCAATGATTTTGCAATACTGGAATGAATTAATGTTTACCCAACAATGCAAATGCCAGTTCATGTAGTTAAGTTGATAGAAAGTTGCAAACAACAATATTCACATGTTATATGTAATATTATATGTGAACATATCATTTACCATGATTTAAATTATAATAAGATTGTGTACAATGTATTCTACAATTATTTATTTATACATTTAGCCAAATTTTTTTATATGGATGTTATAAGGTATGAATTCATTTAATATATAATTTAGATATAGAAACTTATCTTTTTAAAAAATAAAAAAGTGAATAAATTATGAAATTTTATTTTTGACTCGTCCAGAGAAATAAAATTTCTATAAGAATAACAAACTTCTTTACTATCATTTGAAAATACAAATTCTTGTTTACCTAAAAATTGATTTTAGTTAGAATTTTGTTTTAAAAAAGAAAATTACTATATAGATATAATTGATCGATAAATTACTACATTGATATAATTGATCGAACATTTTATAACTAGTAAAATATAATTTAATTAAATTTTAAATTGTGGTTTGTAATTATAATTACAATATGACAACTAAATCATAAATATTTTTATAATTTTATTTATGTTATTTATACTTCAATCATCTAAATTAATACGAACACTTCCAATTATAATATAATTTATAATCCAGAAACCTGTAACCCAATATGTACACAAAAAATTCAAGAACAAGAACAGGAATCTCTACATATCGAACAAAGAAAGAACGACTTGTGCCCATCTCATCTAAAGTAAGTAATAATATTGTGGTAAGATGATGAACCATTGCACGGAAACAGATCAACTGTTATGTTCCTATACATGATTATCCATTCATTTAATTTTTATGGAACTATAAAAATTGAATGGGCATGGTCCAAAACGACTATAAAACCAAGAGAGTATATGATCCCCGTGTGCTTTAAAAGCAGATCATGTCTTCTTGGGATAAGTGTCCATGAAAAAGAAAATTGGAGTCACTTCCTCCGTTGATGAGGAGTTGTTTGGTTTTGATCCGGTTCTCATTTTCTATAGGTTACAAAGTTGCCAGAAGTGTGACTCAACCCGATCATATGACTACCAGTTAGGAAAACCAAAAAGACTTGTGCACTATATATTTACAGCAGGAATTTTAAGATCTTTCGTAATCTTATATGAATTTATACAACAATAAGAATATGCAAATTGTGGAAAGGTTTAAAAATATAAAATCTTACCTTTAATTAATAAAAAATTACCTTTGATATAAAATAATATACATAAATGTATATTTCTTATTGATTAAAAAATTTAATTAATAAAAAATTACCTTTGATATAAAATAATATACATAAATGTATATTTCTTATTGATTAAAAAATTAAACACGTTCCCTTGATTAAACTATATTTGATTTATTTTAATTATTTTTTGTTATTAAAAATTGACCGATTAATTTTGATATAATGATATCTTAACTTAATAAAATAGTAGAATAAAAAGTATATTTTGAACATATACATTTTTGTATGTACCTAATTCACCTAGAAAATAAAATAATAAATTTTTTTCATTTCCAATATGGACTAACTTAATAGTTACCAAATAATGTTAAATGAATTTGTTGAATCAATTAATTTAGAAATTAAGGTTTATGATTTAATATTATGGTTTATCTTTGTATTTATTATTTTAAATCAATTTTAGAGCAAAGTTTGCAGTTGTTTTTTTTATATATTTATGAGAATTTTATTTGATAAATAAAAAAGAGAGTTCAAATAAGTACTAAACATTTTAAATCTATTCATTTAATATTTTTTAACTTAATTTTGATAAGAATTATTTTTAAAATTATTCATATACATATATATAATTAAATGATAAGAATTATTTAAAAACACACCATCATTTCGATTGTTGACACATAATCTAAGACCAGCGAAGAATGAACTTTGTACACGTCGAGTTATAATTGGAGTCCCATCAGAAATTGGTCCACAAGGACGGTGACCACTTACAAAAATTTGACTAAGCAGAAAAGGACACGATCTTCTCATGCGTGGTTGAAAATTAGGGGAATGATTCAGATTTTTTTATAAATATTTTACAGATTGATAATAAAAATTGACATCTTATGTTTATTGTTCAGTGATACCAAAATAAAGTTTATAAATATTTTACAAATTAATAATCTAATTTGTCATTTTCTATTTATCATTTTGGAAGGGAAAAAACTATTAGTTTGACCGAAAATATTAATTAAAGTTGCATTATCACGTGTTGTTCTTATATAATAGAATGATAAAATATAGTTCTAATTAAAAATTGTATTTAAATTAACATAATTGGACCTATCTTAATCATGAAAATTGAAATGATACCTTTTATTTAAGGGTCTTCTTGTCTTGTTTAAGTTATAAAATTATAGTAAAAACAAAAGTTTGATATTCATCGTATGCATCTGTAAAACTTCAATATCTGTTCATTTTTCTAATTTTACAGATTGTTATTGATTGATTTCGAAGTTTGATATTCAATGTATGCATCTGTAAAACTTCAATATCTGTTCATTTTTATAATTTTACAGAATGTTACTGATTGATTTTGAAGTTTGATATTCAATGTATGCATATGTAAAACTTCAATATCTGTTCATTTTTATAATTTTACAGGATGTTATTGATTGATTTTGAGGTGGTGGATATATTTTTATATTTACTATAATTTAGTAAATATGAGAGAACAAATTTTCAATTTTTTAAAATACTATAAATAAAATTTCTATAGTTTTAATTTTAAAATACAGATATTATAAAATTAAAATTATAAGAGAGTTATTTGTAGTTTTTAAAAGTTAAAAGGTACGTTGATTAATGTTTTAAGAATTGGATTGGAAATTAAACCCCTAAGATAAAAGATTTAAGATTCAATCGGTATTGGACCGTCATAAAATCATTTAAGAATTAAATAAATTTAAGAATTTGAAATATGATTTAAAGATTATCTTTACCTATCAAAAAATTTGATACTAGTTGAAAAAAATAGTGAATTAAAATTTTAGTTTATAAGAATTTATTAATTTACAAACTTTACTGATTAATTTATAACTTGATCAATTTTTAATAAAAAAATTATTAAAATAAGTTGATCAAAAATTAAAAACTGAATCAAAAAGTTAACTGTCTCAAGATTTTTACGATTAAACTGATCGAACCGATTGAGTTTTTAATCATTGATGTTGATAATAATTTTAATCAATTATATTTCGTAAGTTTGAATTTATTACTTCATTATATAATTTGTTTAATAAGTATTTAAAAATAATAGTTACAAATTTATAAAAGCATATTAATCTTCTATTATCTAAATTAGAACAAGACATTCGCAAATGCAGTCAAATTAGTTATCTTCTTTCTTGAGGAATCTATATCTCTAGAAATCTTATAACGAGTAATGTGGATGGTTTTTATTTGCGCCGACCGGTGGGCAGACGTGACCCAAAAAAGTTGTTCAACTCTGTCTCTTATCCCACTGCCACTCCACTACCGTCCATCGTCACCACCACCGACTCAATAATCAGCAGTAATTCGTCTGCCAACAAAAAAGTTCACTGAAATACTGATAAGAGCGTGCATGGTCAGCAATTATTGCACAGTCACGTTCTCTACAGGAATGATTTTTCTTGTTCATGAATGGCTTGGCAGACTCACTTCTCTACTTCTCGTCAAAAACAAAAACATGACGTCCCTTCTTACGTTAACTTGATTATAGAGATGGAAAGTTTGTCATCTCTGTGCGTGAATCTGTACCAGAAATGATTTTGACAGAAGAATGAAAGCCAAATGCTATATTTCTGTGAGGACACATAGACTGTCCAAAATTGATTCAAAGTCCGCACTTTCTATGGTATGGTTGATTGCTTTCAGACTTCGTTGAACTTCTTTGTCTGTGTCCTTTTGTTTTTACCTTCTTTATTGGCCATCTGCTCGTCACTGATACGAAGATAAAGGTCCATTTAGAAATCGACTTCTGTGTACTCAATGATTCATGTCAAAGATTCTCCTCTCGTGATCTCAAGTAATCGAAACTAAATTACACATTCATCATGCGTTCTCCACGTAATGCTGGACCATTTGATGATAGATTGAATGGTAATAGACTGGCTGGAACCGAACTGCAAGATCTTAACTTATTTGAGTTGAATTGAGTTCGAAATAAAATACCGATTCTAGATGACAGATTTATCAACATCAATAAATTGCAAAAACGAAGGGACAAATCAATCTTCAAATGGTGCGGGCATGCAATGAACTGACCTTATTGCTAACTATTCCACTTAACTCTTCAATGACAATGGAAAAGAGTGCAGACCGAAGAAACAAAAGAACAGAGAACATAAAAAAGAAATGAAGAATCTTATACCAAGAAGAATTTAAAACAAGAATGATTATGTAATCTGATGCAATGTAGAACTGTTCATGTAACATCTTTCAAAGCAAGAGACATCAAGCTACAAAATTGAAGAACATGTGTTACAATTACGATCTTCCTAGCTACAAAATAAATGGAATTGTCAAATCCACAAGCTTCTGTTTGCTTTCACGCTCACTGCTTGCAGCCATTTCCTTCAGGCTCATCCCAGGTTTTCGCTTTCGCTTCCTCGATCCACTAGCAGCGCCTTCAGAAGCTGTCATAACAGAATTAGTGTCAGATTCCTCTGGTTTTTTAGACACAGATCTCTTCCTATTTCTCTTCTTTGCATCCAATAGTGCAGTTCCGCTTTTCACTAGTGGAGTGACTGGAGAGTTTGCAATGGAACAATCCCCAGGTATTGCTGGCAAAGGTGTGTCCTCCTTCATGGCTATTTCGTCTTGAACGCCCGTGTCGACGGTACACTTCTGTGGGATGGGCTTGGTAGGTTTCACTTTAGTCTTGGATGGGCATATATCTTTCATGTAGCATTTTGAAGTTCCTCTTTTCCTATTCTGATGTGAACAGAAGTGACATTCGTAAACCACACTGTTCTTTGCCAAAGTAATAGACCTATTATTTTTACTTCTTTCCTTCAATCTGGTCTTTTTGATTCGCACAGTGCAGTTAAAGCCAGGTTGAAGAATAGTCTCACATTTCTGACAGGAGAACAAAGAAGGGTCAGGAGGGACTCCCATGGACTCTGCAGTAGCAGCAAATTGGCGGCCAAAGAACACAGAGAGAGGAGGGATTGAAGCTTCCTGACTGGCCCATACTGCAAGCTTTTGCAACTGATCAAGTTTCAAGAACGACTTTGCATTCCGAGCAACAACATTGGGTTGGACCTTCCCGCTGCTCTCTTGTCTTAGTGTAAGTGAACTATGAGACCTAATCAGCTGGTTTTGAGGCTTTTGTTTCGAGCTTCTTTTTCTAGCCATGTTCTACAATAGTGGTCTCTCAACAGAATTTAGTCAAACACCTTCTAGTCACCACTAAACTAGACTCTACCAGAGCTCACTCTGAGAATTCAAAGTAAAATCCAACAAATACCGAGTAGATAAAATCAATCTTCCAAATTTCTTCAGCTCAAAGTTTATTCAATCCACACAGTAGCTACAAACTTTGATAAATCTTTGACTTTCCCGAGCTTTGTTACGTCCACAAGATTGGCTCTAACTATGCCCACCTTTTAAAACAAACAAAGATATCAATCACTTGCCTAATCATTGAACTGAAATTGAAATCAGAACACACTGACTAGCTTTACTGATTCTGAAATTCCCACAAAATGGTATCTTTTTGCTCTCTTATTGCAAAAAAAAAGGAAAAAAGAAGAAAAGAAGACCACCACTCAAACTAGAAGCATATACAATTTCATTTTTTACAAACCAAATACATGTATTAGTAAGATGATGGAAGCAATATGAACAGGAGATCCAAACTACAAATTATATGTGATAAAGATTGACATAAAAGAGTTCCAGAGGGTTAAAACCATTAATACAAGTTCACATTAAACCCAAAAGTTTGATGTTTGCACTTATAAATGGATGAAGCAAAGGCTTGAAATTTCAAAAGCAAGTAAATAACAGATAAAACACAATAATTTCAGATCACCCTAAAGTGAAGAGGGTACTTAGACGTTATAAAAACTATGTGCAATTCAAAAATAACATTTGATAATGACACCATTCATTTGAAACTATCCGTACATGTCAACAATAAGCTGACTAAACATGAACCAAAACCAGAAACAGAGTCTTACCCTTGACTTGAGTTTACCGTTAATTTCAGTCTTGGAGCTGAAGAGAATTCTTCTGAAAAAATCTGTAAACTTAAAGGTACAAAACAAGTAAGCATGTGCTTTCAGGGAAGTGTATTCATTAAAATAGGGAAGGATATTCAGAAAAAGAGCAGAACTAAAACTTGGTAAGGATCAAACACTTGTAGTTGCACTTTACAAGGCTTAAACCGATGGTTTGTCACTGAAACCTTTTGTCGAATACTTAGCCTTCCTACAACAGAACAATGACCTAAATTGGCAAGGAAGGATATTCAGAAAAAGAGCAGAACTAAAACTTGGTAAGGATCAAACACCTGTAGTTGCACTTTACAAGGCTTAAACCGATGGTTTGTCACTGAAACCTTTTATCGAATACTTAACCTTCCTACAACAGAACAATGACCTAAATTGACCAGGAAGGATATTCAGAAAAAAGTGCAGAAATAAAACTTGGTAAGGATCAAACACTTGTAGTTGCACTTTACAAGGCTTAAACCGATGGTTTGTCACTGAAACCTTTTGTCGAATACTTAACCTTCCTACGACAGAACAACGACCTAAAGTGACACACTTTTGCAATCTTCTGTAAGCCTTTTCCATAAGAGACAAAGACCTAAAGTAACAAGCTTTTGCTATCTTTATACTCAAAAGTGATGAAGTTAACTTTAACCAGAGAAGCAAATAACGAATCAACTCTTTTTTCAAGCATATGAAAAGTAAAACCCATGAACCCTCAAGACAACAACTTTATGATTCCTTGTTGCCCTCTAAATCTAGAAACAAACAAAAGACAAATACTTGAAAGAAATCCCAATAGATTATATTGAAAAAGATAACATGAAAATCCCACAACCTACAGTGCAAAAGCTACAGCTTTTCTCACCTAAACGGAGAGAGATTACATTCTACTTTACTCCGGTGACCGTCGTAGACAGCGGCTGCCGCTAATCAGTTTGTTAAAGTCGGGCAGTAACCAGCTATGTAGGGAGGAGAGAAAAGGACATTATACAATTATGGATTAATACTCTTTTTTCATGTGAATTTATTATTTAACTCTTTATATTATTATTTAATTATTACACAAGTTTGTTATATTTTATTAATATTTAATTTATTTATAATTTTAAAATAATAAGTATTGAATTTAGAAATAATTAAGTAATATTATATTTTATTCTATAATTATTTTGTCATAAAATTAGGGGGTGCTTGGTTGAAGGTAATGGAAAAAAAAGTATGGGAATGGAATGAAAATTTGTGTTTGGCATCAAACTATCATTGAAGGGGTAACATTTTCATTACCCACTTCTTGGCAATCCTCCATTTCCCTAATAATTGAGAGGAATGGGAATCATTGATCATCTTACAAGGGCTTTATATAACTAATTAATAATATTTTAATTAATTATATTATATTTAATTAAAATATTATTATTAATTAAAATATAACTATTCATTAATAAAAATATTAATCAATTAAAATATTGTTATTCATTAATTAATTACAATATAATTAATTAAAATAGTATTATTA
>JANIJH010000223.1:5181214-5193091 GCA_024520975.1 Erythroxylum areolatum
TACCTTTATTTCACAATACTTACATAAAACCACTCATTTAATTTCACTGAATATTTCCAAATTCTACTTAAAAATCGGGGTCCAACATATTAACTTCTTAAGTTTACACACCATGTCTTCCTTTCCTTCAATTGAAAATCCTTCAAATTGATCCATATACACGTCTTCCTCTAAATTACCATTAAGAAAGGTTGTTTTCACATCCATTTGATGTAACTCCAAATTATAATGAGCCACTAGTGCTATAATAATTATAAAGAGTCTTTCTTTGAAACAGGTGAAAAAGTCTCCTTATAATCAATGTCATCTTTCTGAGTATAATCTTTGGTAACAAGTCTAGCTTTATGTCTTTTAATATTGCCATAAGAGTCACGTTTTATATCTAACTCTCTTACAACCTTTAGACAATTTGACTAAATCCTAAACTTCAGTATGCTCCACAGAATTTAACTCTTCTTTCATAACATCAATCTATTTAGTAGAATTAATACTTTCAACGGCTTATGAAAATGAAACTGGATCACCCTTATTTCCTATGTCAAACTCTGACTTTTGTAGATATACCACATAATCATTAGAAACAACTAGTTTTCTAGGTCTTTGAGACCTTCTTAATGTTATTTCTTGTGGTTGTTCTACAATTGCAACAGTAATTGTAGGTTTAATAGGTTCATTAACGACAACTCTTTAGGAAGTGTTTGATCATTTATTTGTTGCTCCTGTAAATTGTCAAACTGTTCTACAACTATAGGAGTAATATGTATTGAAGAAATCAGTAAGGGAAATTGAACTTTTATTTCTTCAATAACTACATTACGTCACCATTCTTAATGAACCTAGCATTTCTAGTTTTAGCAATTCTTGTTGTATAATTAGGACAATAAAATCTATACCCTTTAGAATTTTCTGGATAACTAATAAAAAATCCACTAATAGTTGTTGGATCCAATTTCTTTTTATGTGGATTATAAATTCTTATGTCCGCCGGGCCATCCCAAACATGTATGTGCCTTAGACTAGGTTTCCTTCCAGTCCACATTTCAAAAGGAGTCTTTGAAATTGCCTTACTAGGAACCCTATTTAATACGTAAGCAACAGACCTCAATGCATGCATCCACAATTATAAGGGTAAAGACAAATTACTTAACATACTTCTGACCATATCCATTAATGTACGATTATGCCTTTCTGCCACACCATTTTATTGCAGTGTACCTGACATTGTGTATTGAGCACATATACTCTGCTTTTTAAGAAATTTGACAAATGGATTTAGACATTGTCCTGACTCGTTATATTTGCTATAAAATTCACCACCCTGATCAGATCTGACAATTTTCAACTTTCTATCTAATTGCCATTCCACCTCATGAACAAACACCTCTAATGCATTTATTGCTTTTGTCTTCTCTTGCAATAAATAGGCATATTCATAACGTGAAAAGTCATCAATAAATGTGATAAATTACTTTTCTCCACTAAAAGATGGAACATCGAAAGGTCCACATATATCAGTGTGTATAATTTCAAGAAGCTGTGTGCTTCTTGTGACTCCTTCCTTTGTGTGTTTGGTTTGCTTTCCCTTAATGCAGTTCACACACACACCAAAATCAGTAAAGTCCAAATCTGGTAAATTTTCATTCTTTACTAGTCTTGGTAGTCTTTCTTTAGAAATATGACCTAAATGTTTATGCCACAAGAAAGCTGAGCTTTTATTAATTAAACCACATTTAGTACCGTCATTATGATGTAGGGTTAGTAGGGTTTCAACAAAACGGTTATTAAGATTCAACTTATATAAACCATCGTAAAGAATATCAGAACCAATAAGACAATTGTGTTTAAATAATCTGAAACATCAATTCCCAAATTTGAAAGTATAACCAACATAATCAAGTTTAGATAAGGAAACTAAATTAGAGAAATAGAAGGTACATAAAGTGTTTGAAATAAATCTAAATGATGCCCAATATCTAAAATCAAACGATAAGTTCCTATGGCTTCAACTAGAGCTTTGACACAGTTCCCCATCAAAACAAACTTTTTATTTGGGTTTATGGTTTGGATTGTAAGGAATCCCTGCAAGGTATTTGAAATATGAGTGGTACAACCAAAATCAATCCACCAAGTATTATCTTTCTTTTCGAAGAAGTCTTTACATTTTAGGCAATCTTTCTTATAATGTCCAAATTTCTTGCAAAAATGGCATATGTCACCTTTATATTCCTTCTTATAAATTTGACTAAAGGATTCATTAATTTCAAGTGGTCCTTGCTTGCCTTTGCCCTTGTCATAATTCCTTTTAGACTTCTTTCTAGCTCTTTGATAACCTACCAAATTAGTGGTATGGGTCCCCTGATTCTTAAGCCTTGTCTCCTCTTGAACAAGCATACTAGTCAATTCATTCACATTCCACTTATCCTTTATAGTGTTATAATTCTATTTGGAATGACCCATATTACTCAGAAGGCAAAGAATTAACAATGAAATGTACTAAGAAAAATTCATCAACATTCATTCCCAATGTCTTTAGTCTTGTTGCTATATTTGTCATTTCAATGACATATTCATGTATGCTTTGTGAATTATCAAACTTCATAGTGATCAACTTAGCCATTAATGTCCCCGCAAGTGCCTTATCAGTAGTTTGCGAATGCTCTTCCATAAATTTTATAAATTCTTTAGCAACTTTAGTGTTGGGAAGAATCATCTTAATGTTGTTAGCAACAGTCATTCACATAAATATTAAGCTCAATCTGTTCAATCTTTCTTAAGCTTTATAGAAAGATTTCTCATTAGCTGTGCTTGCATCAGTAATAACAGTTGGTTTCTGAACTTGTAGTGTCAAATCAAGACTCAATACACCAAGGTGAAATTGGACTTGTTCACACCAGTCAGAGTAATTTAATCCATTAAATAATAGAACAGATGAAACAAATGAATTAAATTTAACAAGAACATATAAACTGCAAAACATAATAGAATGCTCACACATTAATTCTTTGAGTCACAAAACTTAACACTTAAATCATATTCAAAATAATTATTCCACACAAAACATTTAGCGTACATCTAAGATACCCTTTGGGCAATTTTAAGACATACCCTAATTGCAATAATGATGCTAATTTTATATGACTTAATTATTAGTTAAATATACCTCAAATAAACATGCTAGTTATCTTTGGATATACTAAATACATTCATTCTAAGCATATAAATTAACACTTCATATTCACAAATTATAAAATTAATTAATTAACTTTTGAGTATTCCTAAAATATTTTATAATTAGTGAACTTCAAATACCCTTGAATTCATTATATCGTTTTTCTTAATTAGCATCCATAAATCATGAGTAATTGAATTAAAATATTTTATAAATTAATATTCACGGATCATTAAAGTTTGACTACTTTGGTGACTAACAAATTATCATAAATATGAATATTAAAATTATGCATATACATAAATAAATTGTACTTGAATCATCAATGCACATGCTCACCTAAAAAATCTAATAATAATAATAATAATAATAATAATAATAATAATAATAATAATAATAATAATAATAATAGCTCTCAGACGCAATGCTTCATGCAGATAAACTTAATATGCATATAAACGGAAATTGGTAAAATAAAACAAAATTACCGGTAATTACATGATGCCTCACTAACATATGGCTTGTAAATAATTCCAATCCACAATACTCAATACACACACGGAAATCGAGATTGTATAAAGTTATCTTCTCTCTCTTTATAAAGCCATACACGGAAAGGCGTCCTAAATAAACAATTTATCATTTATATACATATATATGCAAGGCAGTGAAACACGAAAATATTCATTTGTTCACTCGAACTAAATATAATTGCTTCTTTGTATAAATCCATATGTCATTGTACTACAGGTGAAAAGTCATACTTGGGATAGGATGAGATAGTTCACTACTTCGAAGTCGAAATCATCATCAAGTTCTATCCCATTCAAATATGCTTTAACATCTCTACACCTAATGCTTCTCTCCCTTGGATGAAACTTTTTTTTTGGATTGGTTGATAATTCATCTCCTGAATTTAATTAACTTTAATTAGGTGAAAAGCATATGGGAAAAAGTCAATGGATTAGTAATTAATCCCCTTGAGAGTGATTTTGTATCAATATCGAAACAAGAGTGACCATTTGTAAGATTTGTGTCAGCATTCAATGTTTTTTTTGGCTTATCTATTTATTACTATTATGTCATTTTGTGAAAAGTTACTTTATTTTTTGAAGTGGGCAAGGTTTTTATTTTGTTTTTAAGTATCTAAAGACTCTAATCTTCTTCACTCACTCAAGAAAACAAAATGGATTCTCAGGGATTTAACCAAACAACCATTCAATTGGCTAATGCATCCAGTCCCAATGGTGGAAATTCTATTGTAGACCTAACTTTGAAGCTAGGTTTACCAATTGGTGAAGATGAAAATAACCCTCAAATTGGATTAATGTTCAACTCTATCAGTTTCAGTTTGCATGGTGCCCATGGCCAGGTACAACTTTTTGTTATCCTCTTCCAGCCTTTAAATTTTTTTCCAGATTTTTCACTTGTATATATTTATATATTTTTCTGCATTTTTTAAAATTTTTTGTAGAACTACTTTGGTTTGTGTCTAAAGAAATTGAGATTCTAAGTTCTTGATCAAGACCAACAGTCGATCTAAATGTCTCCTTTTCTTAGACAAAGTATCAAGTATGAATACGTTCAATTTCTCCTTGCTAATAAAAGATACTAATGGTAGTTTCTGAAATAATTAAATTTAAGGCTAACAGTTCCTAATAAAGATAATCTTTGCCTTTGATCTATACTAAATTGCAAGTTCAGTTCTCTCAGTGATGTTAATGATCAAAAGATAAATGATTAATCTTCACTTCTTATAACTATGGAAAATGATCTTTTATCCATTTTAGAACTCAAATTAACTAATTTGTTGATCAATTCTATTTATTATAAAAGAATCTAAATTTTGATTTGTCGTATTACTAATTTATATTTTATAATTATTATAATGAAAGACGTTTAATTTATTACACGTGGTTAGCTGATTAAGCTATTCAATTGATTCATAAAGACTAAATTAGTTTTTATTGATGATGTGTTAGTATTCTAAATTTCATATTCACTTTTCTTCTTTTGTAGTCTAGAATTTATTGAGCTTAATTAATAGAATAGTAGATAGCTTTCTTAGTCCTTTGAATAAAAACTAGTAACTACTATTGTTACTTTTTTTGGTAAATAGTAACTACTATTGTTATTATATTGTTATTATAAATGCCTAATTCCACTATCAAATTATATCAATCCTAAAACAAAAATATGATATGAATCGAATAATAACTAGAAATAGAAACTAAAGATATTGTTTAAACAGATCCAAAATACTTATGAACTAGCAAATGGAGGCAATGGTTGGAGAACTCGTAGACAACGAGGTGTTGTTGTTTACTACCAATTCATCGATGACACCAAAATAGGTAGCATCTATGAAGCAAATAGTACTCAGGAAAGTGCTAGTCTGAATCAGAACTCAATGGTTGCCAACTTCCATGGAAGACCAAGCTCGAGTACTCCTAACTCCATTGCTGATAACCTCAACCTTGGATTAGCACCACCAGTGGAGGCCATAAACAATAACCATGTTCATGATCAACGAGCTGGTGAAACAAATTTGAGATCTAGAGCTTCGAGGAGACAATCTGAGCCTCATATAAGGTGTACAAATATCCATTGCAACACCAATGACACACCAGTATGGCGTCGAGGTCCTCTCGGTCGAGGGGCAAGTTTTCTTTTCCTAAAATAGTCAAACTTATACATATAGTTACACATTAATGAGAACTTTATTACTTGAACATGATTTATAGATCCCTAACTAAATTTTTAGAGTAATGTGTTTTGATTGTTGTTTCAGACACTATGCAATGCTTGTGGAATCAGGTATAGAAAGCAAGAAAAGAGAAGGTTGGAACAAACAGTGAATGAAGAGAATAATGGAGCAAATTGCTAAAGAGATGAGCATATGGCTTGCTCTAAAATGAAGCCAAACTAACTTCTTTATTTCCTTTCTATAATATGATAAGTTGCTGTTAAGACTTTGAATTTTATTTTGTTATGTTTGCCTTAAGAATTTGCCAAAGATATAACTTATCTAGATATTTATATACTTATTTCTCTTAATGGTAGCAATGGATTGGATCGGTTTTGAGTCCAATTCAAAACTCGATCAAGTTTAACAATTCCAACTTAAATTTGTGTTTCAATTAGGTTCGGATTGTTTGAAGCCTGATTGAGCCTAATCGAACTTGAATAAATAAATATTTTAAATTTTAAAAAATATATAATGATAAATATATATTTAGTCAAATTCTATGGTCTACCCCACCTTTTGTCATTTTAAAATTGTTTATGATAAATGTTAAAATTTATTATATTAGCCAAATTTTAAACATTTTGTTTTACCATATGATGAATGTTAAAATTTACCATGATAAATTTAAATATGGAAGAACTAGAGGTCATTTGATTACAACAACAGAATCAAGGCACCATTAAGAAGAAATACTTGATATGGTAAATAAAGGATCCTAGAATCTTATTTGAAGTTGTTGTAAAAAGGCTTGAAGATCTTTCAAGGAGAATTGCAGAGATGTAGATGTATTCTTCAATATAGCCTCTATGACAACAATAGTGGTAGTAGATCCAGAGGACTTATAAGAGTTTATTCGGGTCATTTCGTATAATCAGAGATGTGGAGACTACCTTTTTCACAATAGTTGCAAGATACCTTCTTCTTAATTGGGTTATGAGAAGTCTGATAAGAGAAGGTCTGAGTGGCAAGAACAAAAACATTAAATGGAATAGATTTCTCCATTCAAATGGTGTTTAGCTAAGTGTCTTTCATAATTAGTTCTTTGATTACTGTATCAAAACTTACTAAAGATCCTCGAATTACTGATGGACTCAAACTTATCTTTTGACATGAAAATTGACATATATAATGGCTAGGAATGGCAATGACTTAGGCCTTTACGACTCGACTTTGGCCTCTCTTTTTTTTTTTTTTTTTTGTCAAGCTCTATTAGGCCTAAGAAAATTGACTTAGGCTGGACTGTTTTATCACCCCTAATAGTGGCAGTTTTGGCATTAAGTCAAGTACGATCTCCAAGTGACAACTGATTCTAAGGTTATGTTTGGTTAGAAGTTTATTAATAGAATAGAATGAAATGTAATATTATTTTATTGTTTGAGAGGAGGTATTATAATTGAATGAAGTGTAATGGGATAAAAGAGAAAGATTTCATACATCTCATTCCATCATAAAAATTAAAAATAAAAAACCTCCGATTTGAGAGGTTTAAGATGAAATGTAAAATGATAAATAACTTTATACTATATTACATTATGAACTTTTCATCCAAATAACATTTCACTATATTACATTTTGAACTCTTCCATTCCTCTCAAACAACAATTTTCTAATATTACATTCATTTACATTCCGTTCAATTATAAACCATTTCATTCTATTCTATTCCATTTCATTCTATTAAAAATACGCCCAACTAAATATAGCCTAAAGCTCTTATAATTCGGATATATAATTATAGATAATTTAACAAGGTTGTTATTGCATATAATTAAGTCATCTATGAAGTTAAAATTGATTTACACCAACAGACATAAAATAACATATTTTAAAAAATCTGATACCTCTTTAGCAGTATCAAATAATCAAAAATCAATCTTGATTACTTTAACATATGGATTGTGAAATCATGCTAGAATTTTATAATTCATACCATCCTAAGACAATAGACATTTTATGAATGTATCTTCTACTTCATCTAGCTTTTGAGTAGGCTTAAGTATTTCTCCAATAACAATACATCAAAGAAGTTTCCCATTCAGAAAGCTTTACTCATTTCCCCAGCCCATAAATTATAGTTAAACACATAAAAATGATATTAATTGGTTGAGGAATATATATTGGTGAAGTTTGGAAGTAACCATAGTATACACAGAGTTTCCAGTTTTATTTACCAACATTCTAAAGGTGCATGAGGGAGCTTACAACACTGTTTAGAGATGAAATTTATATTGTTTGATCATCTTGAGGAGTAGAAGAGTTTGGTATATACCAAATACTACTTAGATGACCAAAACATCTCTGAAGAGCAAGAACTATAAGATTAAAACACTATCATTTTTTACAAAGAAAATTCTGATACCATATTAAAAAAAAAAAGTTTTGAAGCATCATAAAATGCTTTGTATTTAGTATGTGTAAAACTATTACATAAGGGAGTATTTACACATACACATACACAAGAATATTCCACTATAAGTACTACATAAATACATAAATTTATAACATATATAACGAATATGTTATATACATTAACATACTCAATGATATGTTTATTATAAGTAGAACTTTTAGCTATTTAATAATACAATTAAGGATAAAATATTAGACATCATCCTTAAACATTACAACAAGACATGCTTCATTCAATTAAGAATTATGATTTAACATTAGAACACTACATGTATTCTCTATACAAACACAATTTGGGGGAGATCCTATTCACATTGCATCAACCGAGCATAATTATGGTTTTAGAGAAGTCTTTTAATTTTTTCATGGTTGTTTTTAGCAATTGGCATTGGGATGGGAGCTTATTATTATTGAGAAGAAAGTAAATGTCTTTTTTCCTTTTAATGGTATATGTTAAATGCAACTGTTTTTAAGTATGTCATATCATATCTCTTTTGTAAAAAATTTACAAGGTATTTAAAACTTTTAAAAATCCTTTTTAAACAAAATGGGTTGATAAATGGAAAGAACATATTAAATTTCAAAAGGAACCTATTAACATTTAAAAAGAAAAGATCATGTTAGTTATTTAAAATATGAAAGAAGTCTATTAATCGAAAGGATCCTATTTGCACTAAAAAAGAAATGAACTTACTAGAGCTCAAATAGAAATAAGCCTATTAATTGATAGAAGCATTTTGACACTTAAAACGAAAAAAATATTTTGCTTTATAGAAATAGAAGGAGCCTATTGAAAAGCTGAAAGAGCCCTTTGAAAACACGAACTTATAATGCAAAAATTTAAAAATTAGGAAGAGAGAAATAATGGCACATTAGATTTATATTAATTCGGCTAACAACCAAGCTTACATCCAATTTCCAAGTATTCAACTTAAGTATTTTACTATAAGAATCCAAATATTAAATTTGACGAGTCTCTCTAAGCTCATAAGTATATATTTTTTAAGGTTCTCTAATCTTTCATATTCGAAGTGTATAATAAGCTTTTAAAAACTTACAGAAAAGTAAACCGTGAAATCAAAAGTAAGTTCGCAAATAACAATTTCTCTCTTAATAGAATAATTTTACTTTCTAAGGTACAATAAGAATGATACGACTCTTAATAATATAGATGCTGCTTAAATATTTCGAAAGTTTGTATATGTTCGTTACTTCACAAGTGATATTACTCTTCTTTAAATAGTCAATTTTTTCAATTAACCGTTGCTTCATCTTAATTCTAAGTTGACTTTGGATTTTCAATATCGTCTCTGTTGGAATAAAAATTTCCGGAGCTAATTGTTCGAAAAGGTAAGATTCTCCCGAATTTTAATAAGGAAAGTTTACTACAAAGATTTCTGCGAAAAGAAAGTAATTTTCCTACGATTATATTTCCTTTAAAAAATACCGCCGCCTATATTAAAAATAAATTTAATTTAAATTTTAAAATATTATATAGTTATTATCAAAATTATTAAATATAAACCTTAAACTAACACAGGAGCGATTCTAATCCAAAGTTGAGGTGATCAGCAATGGAGTTAGGAGTACTCGAGCTTGGTCTTCCATGGAAGTTAGCAACGGTTGAGTTCTGATTCAGACTAGCATTTTCTTGAATATTATTTGCTCCACAGATGCTACCTATTTTGGTGTCATCGATGACTTGGTAGTAAACAACAACACCTCGTTGTCTACGAGTTCTCCTACCATTTCCTCCATTTGCTGGTTCATAAGTATTTTGGATCTGTTTAAACAATATCTTTAGTTTCTATTTCTAGTTATTATTTGATTCATAGCATATTTTTGTTTTAGCATTGATATAATTTGATAATGGAATTAAGCATATATAAACAATAAATATATATTTAATCATACTCAATTTAAATATAATTTTCAAAAAAAAGAGTTCATGCCTTGCTGTCAACTCAAGTTGGGCTAAACCGAATCGGGCAAAGCTTGCTAACCCTAGTTTCTTTTATTGAAATATTTATTATTCCAATAAATATTTTTAAGGACAAAGGCTTCACAAAATTTTTATTGTATAATAATTTCCTCATTAAAAAATTATAGACAATATATATTTTAGCATAATAAACATCATAGTTTTCTTGTTACCCTACCACAGTTTAAAACTTAGAAACTAGCTTTAATTGAAATAGAATTTTGATACTACAACAAAAAAAAATGCAATTATTACCGCAAGGAAAATATGTTCGTCAAAGATATTAGTAGTTACTAACTATTAAACTAACAAAAACACGAAATTTCAATCGACTATGAGGTATGGGAACTCTAGAGCTTGTACATCTCTATATTTCGAATATTTTTATGCTTCAAAATATACTCTTAATTTTTGTAATTCTTTATATTTTAATTTGATTATTTAGTTCCTTTTTTATATTTAAATTTATTATTTTTCCAATATTTGATATTATGAACATTCAAAATAGTTTCACATTATTATATCTAAAATTATAAACTAGATTAGAACTTAAATCATATACATAAATCTCATATGTTTAATTTATCTTTTTCCATATCATTATTGTTTCTTATTTATTTACTCTTTATTTAGACTTGCGATTTTATATTTTTGGGTTTTTATTTTAACACTTTTATACAATTTAGATAATAAAAATTAGTATTTTTACTTACAATTTTATATATGGCTTTAAAAATCTTAAAAAAGGAAAATAAATCAATTTTTGAGAGAGTTTACAATCACTTAGAATTGTTTAACATAGAAAACATGAGTTTTCTGGAATTTCTATATTCCATAATATTTGACATCTTTGTAAAATTTTGCTATTTTCATATTATTAAAAAAAGGAGTGATTTTTATAAGATATTGAGTTCGATTTTTTAATATAGATCACTCTAATATTTTAATTATTTAGAATGGCGAATTTATATTTTTAACAATTTAAAATGGGGGAAAATAAACAGAAGAGAATGTAAAAATGAACTAGAGGTCTATCTCCAGGAGCCCCTAAGACAAGACAAGTCTCATTTGGGCCTCTTTGTCTTCACACTAATTTGGGCTCTTTGACCAAAAAGTGCATGGCTGAATATTCATAAAGCCTAATCAAGGAGTTAATATAGTCTTCCTAGCAGGACGGTAAGAATGACCCAAAACTTCAAGGTATAGGTGAGTTGGTAAGAGGCTTTCCTAGCTTAAGTGAGGTCGTGAGTTTGAACCGCCCTTATGTATACAATCATTTAAAACTTGAGGCCAGAGTTTTGCTTTCCGTAAGGGACCTACCCGACTCAAGTAAGGATTAGTTTGGGTGTGGATGGCTTAAAGATGCCTTCTCATAATTGGGACCCTCTTAGGACACCTCGTGAATAACAAAAAAAAAAAGAATGCCCCAAACTAATCAGATTCTTTTTGACATGGTTCAATTTGACATTAATGGCTTAATTTGTGTTGATTGAGAATTGATCAGAATTCAAAGGTGAAGAGCAGGTCCAACTAGTTTGATTTAATTGAGCTAAACGATAATCGTTTTGA
>JANIJH010000223.1:5293678-5320992 GCA_024520975.1 Erythroxylum areolatum
AAAGAATATAATAATAAATGAAATACATATAATAAATACTTTGCAAAAAAAATCATAATAATAAGAAGTAAGTATCAGAATAGTGACAGTTAAATATTAGAAGTTGTTTCAAAAGTGGCTTTGAAAGAAAACTAACGTTTATAACAAAGGCTCTACACGTCCGTTAAAATTTAAAGAAAAAACGACGTTGTTTTACTCTTAGACAGAGTAAGACAGAGTTATTTTGGACAGACGATCCGCGCTCCTTTTTTTCTCCCTCTCTTTCTTACTCTTCTATCAACTTGTTCTCGCAAATTATTTTAAAAATTGAATTGAAAATTAAATTGGTCAAATAAAAAATTTAAAATTTGATCAATATTAAATTACCATAAAATTAGTATACCATAAACAAAAAGTAAAAATTATAAAAATAAGGAATGTCAATTTTATCTTACTCTAAATTATTAGATTTTTTGTTAAAATTAAATTTAATATAAAATTTTAAACAATAATAAAAATAAAAATTAAATTTATATTGTTATTTATTTAAATATTCATAAAAGTTTAAATATATCTAAAAGTTAATAGAAAAGACTTTAACTTTATTTTTACTTTTTTAATGTCTTTTAAACATTCTTTTTATAGTCTAAATATTATTTCAATACATTCTTGAATTATCTTAAACAAAATTATGTAGATATATTAATTAATAACTCAATTTAATAGATAAATTTATGATAAAACAATAATTAATTTTTAATAATAATAATTTAAATTTAAATTAAAATATAAAGAAATTAACACCAGAAAATGACGTGGATTTAGAATGTCACACGGCCTGTGTTCTTTTGTTTGGAGTTTATGGTAAGCGCAGCAATAATTGACTAGAATTTTTGAGCTAAAAGTAGCCATGGTTAATGCTTAAATCTACAATTTAGAAAAAAGATGAACGCGCTTAGGAAAAGTGAAAAAAGTTTCCCAAGCGCGTTCTTCTACGAAAAGCCACGTCATAGATTTTTCCACTTAAATATGCCACATCATCATCCACACTTTTGCAAGTGAAGCCACCGTGACATGCCAGAAGCAGGCTTCTTTCTTCGGTCCTGCAATATTAATGTTCTAAGCACCCGGTTTGTGTTCCGTCAGATTGCTCCAAATCGTTCTTTCCATGCCATTGTTTCCTTCAATGCCCCTTTGCTTCTTAACATTGTTGAACTCAAGTATCAGGTGTTTCCTTCAATGCCCCTTTGCTTCTTAACATTGTTGAACTCAAGTATCAGGGAAATGATTCTGATTCTGCATTTGAAAAACACCCCATGACAATTCTGTTCGCTACTGGTTGTTTGCTGGTTTATTGCCTGGGATATGCCATCGAATTGGCGAAATTCTCAGGTAATGCTCAAATGGTAATCGCCGTTAATTGATTGGAGGTATAAAGTTTTTGAAATTTTCTAACTCAACCAAAAATCAACCCCAAATAAAGTGTTAAAGCTATCATATTGTTGAGTGGTGACGAATTGAAGCAACCACCTTCAAAAATCTTCAAAAGAGAAGTCAGAAGAAAAAGCAAGGAAGGAGGCACCTGATCAAATTGGGTCACTATTAGTGACAATTACAAATTTTAGATAAAGTGAAGAAATTGTTATAGTGGATAAAATTGATTACTTAAAGAGTTAGAATTTAGCTGAAAGACTTCTCACTATCATTTTCATATAGAAATTTGAATTTATTTTATGTAAACATCTTTATAAGTTATAATTAAATTAAGATTAGATTAGAAAACCTTATAAAGGGACCTTCCTCACCTTTCCAAAGAATTAATAAGTTCTCTTATTACTTTTCTCTCAATTCTTTTTCTTTTATTGGAGCAAAAGTCATATGTAGTTGAACTCAATTATTCTGATTTAAGGAGATTTGAGACTCTAGTTATAACCTTGTGAAGTTTTGTATTCTTAACTTTTATTCATATTTCAATTCAAGTCTTTATTGTTTTGAGAGTTCTTATACTTAATGAATGATTAATATTGATTAATCTAACAATTTAATTTAACATTGATTACTCTATGCTATCCAGGAACTCAATGATCTGTAATTGTTATGAATGATTGATACAAATAGCGGATAAGTTATTTATGAATTTCTATATTTAACTTATGATAAACAAAAAAACTAAGTTGAATATTTCAACTATTTCGATTATTTAATTTAGAATTAGTTTTTTTCACAAAGATTATTGCTATCATTTATTTGATATGGAATGTTATCTCAATTAATTGATGGTAAGTTTTGGTATAAATGCTAGATTTGAATCAATTAATTTATAAAATTTTGAGATTTATTGAGATTATTCTAATATGTTTCGAACTGGCTACTTAAATTATAACAAATATTCTTTTTAGACCAATGATCAATTTTACAATTAGATGAGATCTTTCCGTAAATCGGACTTGCATAATCTTGAATTTCTCATTTTTATATTCAGTTGATTTATTTTATTTCCTTGTTAATTTTATTTAATTAAATAATTAATCCAAAACCCCCCGTTTTATTTTGTTAATTGAAATTAAGAAGCAAATGTTTAGTTCTCTAAGGATTCGACCTGGTTCCATGATTATTACAAGAAGTTTGGAGAACCAAAATTATTTTGAAAGCTTCGGCAACCTAATCAATATGGTAAGGTCTAATATTCTTGTTGCCGGTAGCAATGACCCTTTCAATCTCCAGAAGCAAAGACATGATCATTTTTTTTCTCTTAAAAAAATGATCATGCCCTGGAATAATTTAGCATCACAAGCATTCACAAATTCAACTTCTATGCTCGGACCAATCATCAAATTTCGATTAATATGTAATTAATTGAACATTACTTAATCGAGAGATGCAATACCAAAATTGATTGACACTCAAAGTGAAATTAAAGATATAGCAAATAAATCATTAAAAATGTATCTCAACTGAAGCACAATGTCCTCTGGTAGTTATGCAAATCAACAAGTAGCTTTCCCTCCAAATTTGTGTCCAATTACAACTCATGGTGTTATTCTATGTTTTCCTACCTATTTAAAAATATATAAAGAAGAGATTATAAATTTGGAAATCTCATAAAGTTCAAAATTCATACTACAGGAATGTATGCAACTTCTTGGCATTAGGTTCAAAAGAAAGAAAATCATTTAATTGATCACATTTAACTTGTCCTCTCCAAGTATTCATCACTAGCCCTATATATGATATCATAAGAAACTAACTACAAATTTTTAAACAAGAATAAAAAGGAAAATTTGAATGCATAGCATGTTCAAGCTACTAATCCTTATAATGCCAAAGGGTTTAAGAATCATACATTGCCTCATCAAACAAAGAAACAACTTTTAGAAGTGCTAAACAATAAATATTCAGTCCAACAATATCAAAGTAATGCAATCATAAAAACCAAAAAATATACAGCTGAAGCATATTGTTTAAGCAAATCATGAGTTAGTTTGGTCAGTTAAAGTGAGCAATTCCTACATATGCTTAAAAGTTTTTCTTGTTTTGCCAAATGTTACATGTCAATCACATATATGCAATGCCATCATTGTTTTTCATCAGCTCAACAAAATCCAACCACATTTAACATGACAAATGCGTATAGTATCTTTTTTCATAGAGACGTCATATCTTTTTAGCATGAAATAATATGAAATTATTAGAAAGAGTACCTTTTTCACTGTGACGGCAGCGGCATTGATCCTTAGTTTTTAGGAGGCGTTGGATGGTTGGTGTGCAGGTGGTGGTGGCAATATATAAACAACAATTGTTCAACACAGATTATCAATACATGAACAACAATGTTCCAAATGATGGTGACGATATAGATTAGGGATGTCTGAATTAGGAATTGTTGTTCACTGACGAGAAGAAGAAGAATGCTACGGATTAAGGATTGAGGAAGAAGGAAGAACGATGCATTTGTTGCTTCAAAACGGTGCGTCTTAGGTCAAAACAGTGAGCATTGGCTTATCAACCTCCCAAACGTAGTGTTTAAATAGACTTGGGTCCTATGGGAGGTTAAATAGTGCATTTGGGAGGCTTAGTTTAAATGGAAGCTTAAACGGACCTCCTTCCATTTAAACTCAGGCATCAAAATGCACTATTTACTTCCATTTAAGCTTAAGCCTCCCAGACGCACCGTTTAATCTCCTAGGAGACCCATCTCTATTTCAAATAACAAAATCCACGTCATCATTGTGGGTCCCGCTTTAATAAAATTTTTTAAAAACCACACCAACATAAAAAAAAATGTAATGTGTCATTTAACTTATGCAGGCTTAAATTAATTTTTTTGTCCAATGAGAGCTTTTTTGAACATTTTCTAAATATTAAGGTTTATTTCGAACATTTTCCAATCATTAGGGTTCATTTTGAATATTCCGAAATGTTAAGGTTCAACTTAAACTTTAGTGTAAATGTTAGAGGCTAACTGCTCTTTTGGCCTTCAATCAATAGTTTTTATAAGTAATAATTTGAAGTAAACAGGTGAAAGGAATAAGAAAGAAGAGTTTTCCTTTCTCCAATCATCTTTTTTTTTTTCTCTAATAATTAAGAGTAAAGTTACATACTACAGAAACTCCTTAAATTTTACGTATCAACGATATTTTTACTAAATTATTATCGTTATTTTTGTTATCTGTCTTCTTTTCAATTTCCTTTTTGACACCCTTCTCTTTGAAAAAAATAAGTATTGGTATTGAGTAGGTAAAGGAATGAGGTTATTTAATTGTAACATTTATAAAAATAAGATTAATTACACTATACTCCCAATTTTTATTTTTATTTTTGTTTTGAAAATTATTTGTGAAATTGTTTAATTATCATGTAATTTTTTAAATTCCAATTCTTTTTACTATAATTTTATATTTTAAAAATTATTTATGGTATTATTTAAATGCCACACAATTATTTTTGAAATTTTATTAATTTTTGTTTATTTATAACTTAAAATTAACGCAAATATATTAAATATAGCAAATTAACTTATGTGATAACCAAATAATTTCATAAGAATAAGTATTTTAAAATATAATAATTAAAATTACAAAAAAACAAATCACCAAAATTTTTAATGTATTTAACCTTTATTTTACATTTGTCATCTTAAAATTGTATATGATGATGATTTAATAAGCATGAATGTTAAATTTTACCACATTAACCAAATTATAAACACTTTTTGACCATAATAATAAATTTGAAGCCTCTAATAAAAAAATTAACCTCATATCCTTTTTTATAAAAGACATAAAAAACTCTTATGATTCTAAATTAATTAAAAATAATTCTTGAATATATAAAATTTGAAGGAAGATTTTTCTATCTAATTTTTTTCAATTTATTTTAAAAGGCTGAGACTTTCCAAATGGAAGTTCTCATATGATCGAATTCAAAGCCTAGCAATTTTCATTGAAATAATTTTGAGGAACACATAACAAAAGCTTCCTTCATTAAAATTTTAAATTGGAAAAAATATTATAAAAGATGAGTCGATCATAACCATTAGAATCGATTATAATGTCTAAAAGATAATCTTATAGGAGCTCTTGGGGGATTACAAAGAAAATCTCAGTAGGTGGTTTAAATTTGTCCTAATTTTTACTATGTATATGCCTACAAAAAAGATTGATAAGAAATTATTCAAATTTGGTAAATTAAATTCAATTTAGTCCAATCTAAAATTAACAATTGATGTATGAGTTTGATCAAATTTTAGGTTAAGTTTAGATTTGAAAATCACCTCAAATTTAATTTAATTAACTTAAATTCTCTTTTCAAATAATATTCTTTTACTTTTATTTTTTCAAACGATATCATTTTGATCTTTAAATTTAAGAAATTTAACATTAAAATACAATTATTTTAAATTAAAATTAAATCGACAATGTTTTAAGTTAAACTAAACAAAATCGAATTAAAATACAATTATTTTAAACTTGACTTGAAAGTAACCAAACTTCAATTCAGAATCAAACCACGTCTTAAGTGTGTGAGGAAGTTTGATTATGATAATATTACGAAAGTGTGTGAGGACGCATGCAACAATGTTTAGAGGCGAAATTTATACCAAAATACCTATGAAGAAGCAAGAACAAAAATATTTAAAAAAGTTATCCCTTTTTACAAAGAATTTTTTTCAAGAAACGGAAGAATCCACGATCGCTATCCTATATATGTGCTTTTGGTAAATCTCTGAATTAACGCAATAACCTGCAAATTACACAGAGACACAGTCACACACAAACATATAGAGACACACAATATATAATATATAATTACTACATAAATATATACGTATAAATAAATTTATAACGTATATAACTTATAACATACTCATAATCCTTAAAGATTGCGACAATTCATTCAATTAAGAATTTTGGTTGTACACTGGAACACTACATATGTTCTCCATAAGCACAATTTAGGGGAGATCCTATTCAACGTTGCACCAACCGAGTATGACTGATTTTTGAGAGGTCTTTTAAATCTTGGCATACTTGTTCGTAGCAATCGGGATTCGGATGGGAGCTCATATATTATTGAGAAGGAAGTAAAATTCCTTTTTCCCCCCCTCTTAAATGGTATATGATAAGTGAAAATTTTCATAAATATATCATATGATGTCTCTTTTATATTTTGATTTCTCTAATAATTAAAAAAAAAGTTTAAGGTTCAATCAGTATTAAACTGTTATAAAATCGATATATAATAAATAAGAAGTAAAAATTATAAGAATAAGTAAAAATATAATAAAATAACATACTTTATTGAAATAAAAAAGAATTAATAATGCTCATTAATATATAATAAACTGATAACAAATCTCATAATTTAGACTAAGATTGAATCTAATATAAATTTTTAAATAATAAAAAAATAAAAATTATGTTCTATTATTATTTATTTAAAGAATAAAAAATTTTGAAGTATTTTTAAAGAAATTCAATAGAAAAGACTCTAACTTTATTCTAACTTCTTTTTCAATGTCCTTAATTTAAACATACTTCTTTATAGTTTAAATATTATTTTAACATATTCTTAAATTATCTTAAGCTAAATTACTTATATATACTAATTAATAATTCAATTTATTAAACAAATTTGTAATAAAAATAATAATTAGTTTTTAATAATAATAATTTAAAAAATCAATTATAATATAAGGAGATAAATAAATAACCTAAATTTTGACAAATATAATTTACTAGTTAGATTAAATAAATTTAGTATTTTTAAGGATAAAATATTATTTTATTTTAACAATAATAATTTAAAACAAAATTTTAAATTAAAATGTAAAGAGATAAATAAAGAATATAAAATTTAAAAATATAATTTATTAATTAGAATGTGTGACAATTGAAAAGAAAAAATTGGATAAAAAATTCAGAAGTCTGTATTTGTTCCGATCAATTGATAAGTTTGAGCCAGTTTTAAAAGACTGTTTATATTTTAAATTTTCTCTAATAATGCTTTGGATTTTCCTTAATTAGCTTCAATAGGTCTTCGTTGATGTTAAATTCTCATCCTATATTAGGGTCGGTATTGAAAACTAGGCCATGGTATATGGAATGAGCTCTTAAAATGTCAAAAAGAGAATATATAGTAGTAGTAAATGATTAAGAGATAATAGTAATGATAGGACTAGCAAAGAGTCAAGTTATCATTTAAATAATACTGTGTATTAATCACTTTACTTATCTG
Organism: Erythroxylum areolatum; assembly: GCA_024520975.1. Lineage (NCBI taxonomy): Eukaryota > Viridiplantae > Streptophyta > Magnoliopsida > Malpighiales > Erythroxylaceae > Erythroxylum > Erythroxylum areolatum. The sequence continues at coordinate 5,301,395 of JANIJH010000223.1, forward strand.
AAATTGATAATTTATCAGATACTCATTCAAAGAATAACGAATGTAGTTAAGAGAATCATATGATTTCTTAACTATTGGAAAGTCAAGGCAAAATCTGATCCCGACCCAACAGAATAGTTTCAAAGTTTTTTGATATTTTGATTTCTCAATTATTATTAATAGATGTACAATAGTATCATTTTTTTATACTCTTTTTTTTTTGAAATAGAAGAATCTGTACTTGCTATCTTTTATATGTGTATTAGATAAATTTTCGGATTAACACAATAGTCTACAAATTATGTCAACTGTATACTCCATACTAAATAAGTGCACTAAACAAGTTCTATACGACAGATTTGATAGAGAGAATAAGTAAGAAGATGGACCTTTTATCCCGTGCCTTCTCATTCCACAACTTGACCGCCCTTGGCTTCTTTTTGTACTTATTAATAAGTTATGGGAGACAATTTGTCACTCTTTTAGGTGAGCAGTCGATAGTTGGTCCAACCGTCCAAGAGAGTCATAAATCTCCTAAGATGAGTGACCGTCCAGGAGAGTCATGCATCTCCTAATAGCGTGACAAATTGTCTGCAAGAACTTAGTCTCTATATGCTCTCTACTTACGAAGAGTACGTGAAAGTGATTGATCACATCAGCCGAGGGGCCATTGGAGAAAAGGATCTTAAAAGCATAAGTGAACTTTTTAAGGAACTTCGAAGCAGGTCCTGAAACTGAAATATGCGTACTTCATACTATAAAACAGAAATTAACATTAACCATCTACCAAGAGTGAGTAATGATCAACCCACCTCTTGTAAACATGCCAGAAACAGGCTTCTTTCCTCGGTCCTGCAATGTAGTGATTCTAAACACAAGCAACCAGTTTGTGTTCTGTCAGATTGTTCTAAATCTTTCCTTCCATCCCATCGTTGCCTTCATTGTCCCTGTGCTCCTTACCTTGCTTCAACTCAAGTATCAGGGAAATGCTTCTGATTCTCCATTTGAAGAATACCCCATTACAGTTTGGTTCGCTACTGGTTGTTTGCTGGTTTACTGCCTGTTATACGCCCTCGAACTGGCGAAATTCTTAGGTAATGCTCAAGCGTAAGCAATTTTTGTTCATCGTTTTAAGTGCTTGTTCGTGTCTCTATCTATAGCTTCCCTTGCATCAATGATTTTTCCAAGCTCATTCCAACCATTCTTGTATGGAATCTGTATCATTGTTTGGCTGAATCGTTGGCTTCTCTTCAACACAATTGAGATGTTCATCAATTCGGTTTATGTCTTCATTAGGAGCAGATTTCTTCGTACAATGTTAAACACTGTGAGGGATCGAGGAAGCTTACTTCCCGTGTAACCACAACTAGGACGATAGTGTACTTTTTTTTTTTTGGGTTAATGTTATATGTAACTATTTGCGAAAGTATTAGACTCTAATGAACACACTCCATCTTGTGTTATGGGACTAAGTAAATTTTCTCTTATTTGGAAAGCAAATCACCAATAAATATAATTGGATATAATGATAATTACAACAAGAAATGTATACTTATAACTAGATATATATAATGATAATTACATTATTAGAAATGGAAAGAATATCTAATTTTTTGGTCAAAAGTCGGGGAACCATGATCTAGTGTAGGTATTATATAGAAAAGGAAATAAGAAAACAAAATAGTAATGTAGTTGAAATTTCCTGGTTCCATCAAATGCAGGTTGTTTAGTTCTTAAGCTTTTAATTGGTCTCGGTGCAATTCAACCAATTTACATAATTGATTTGATTATCTAGTTAATCATTAGGTTAAACTTCCTAACATATAAATTTTTTTTCTTATTCTATAAAAATAAAAGTTCTATTCTTCCCGAGAGATGGATTTGGGCCTTTCTTCTTCTAGAGATTTGCTTTCTTAAATATATAAGAACTAATAAAAAAGTACAATAACATGTTTTTTATAGGACTAGAAGCTTATAAAGAAACTGAGATGGATACAATAAAGTTGCTTACACATCTCTCTTAGCACCGTTCGTAATTTTTCCACTCATTTGTCAAGAAACCATCGAGCTAAAGTTTCTCCTCCTCCTTATCCATCAATTGTCCGAATTTGATCTTCAGTTTCATATCTGTATTCATGTTACTCTTCAGCTCATCTTCATCTAAATCCATGTCTTGTATCACTTCCTCCTTCTTAGCTAATCATCATGAAAACAAAAAAAAAAAATGTTACAACTTAGTTATATGTGCACATCAGAGAAAGAGAAAGATATATGTGTGTGTATATATATATATATAGCACACAAACCCTTTTCACCTTCTTGGCTATCCTGTTGAAGTATGCTAGTTATAGATTCAGGTTTTTCATCTTTTGGATCCTCTTCTAAGGGTTTGCACTTCTACAAAAAAAGAACTTGGGTAATGAATTCTAATCAGATTTGCTTTCTATGTTTGCAATGTAACCCCAAAAAAAATCAATTTGATTCCGTTTATCTCTAACTTGTGAAATTAGCCGATACAAAGCTATACAATAGAACCCAAGTTTCTCATCTCTAAAGCTATGAACTTCCATATGGATATGCACTAGTAGGAATTAATGTAACCTTCTTTTCATCACCCTTGTCAAGATCAACTTCGTTGTTGATGCTTTGCTTGGAATCCTGATGTTGAGGCCTGTCACGCTCTTGTTTGTAGCTCGATAGGTTGCTGATTAGGGGCCTAACAATTACTACATGTTCTTCAGCACATTGTCTTTTAGTAGCTGTTACAACAAAGAGTAGAAGAATAATCATAATTATTAATTCAGTAAACCAAATGTGCCCTTTAAGGAATGAAGCGTAAAGGGAAATGCCAACCATTGTCAGCTTCAGCATTCCCTTCAGAATGTTTCTTCTTCCTACAGCTTTCACCTGCTGTCTGGACCATACCAACATTTAGGGTTTTGCCTCTCTGCTACAGAAAGAAATCAGACACAAAATGTGAGTCCAGACATGTGATTATTAACAAATGTTCTAATGGACTCTTGTAGATTGTAACCTTAGGATTTTCCGAAAATTCTGTCCGAAATTTGATCTTCAACTCTATTTTCTTATGCTTTAACTTCTCCATCTCAGGACCGCAGAGTTCACTATTACATGACAGTTTTGATATTTCTAAACTTTCAGGTTTCCCTGGTTGATGAATTCTGCCAGTGCATTCCATGTTGGCCTCCCTAATATTGCGAGATCTTCTTCCATTTTCATACTCGTTCACAATCAAGGTATTGCTTTGAAAATCTACATAAAATATTTTTTTAAAATCACAGATACAAGTTCAGAGATGAGGGAATCATTATCACTACGTATATTGATTTAAATGAAGAACATTGCAAAGGACTTACTTCCATCTTCGTCCATATCATCGAAGAACTTTGGCACCATCAAGTTTTTGAGCAGAAACCACATTTTTTTGTTAATTGAATTTCCAAAATCCAAAAATGGATATAAATACAACCACTTTCTTTGTACTTTTACCTTAGAGATGTCCATTGGAATTTGAGTAGCAAATATAGTATCAAAATCTTCCAAAGGGGGTAAAGGTAGCCCTCCTTCTTCTTCCATAAGAACAATCCTAGACCCAGATGGTGGATTTGAAAGCTCTATTTTGTTAATAAACTCATCTAAATGATCAAAAGTGCAAGGTAAGTCAAGCCAAAACATTGCCAATATCACACAATAACTAAGTTAATATTACTTTTTCTTGAAAACTTGCTTGAAGAAAAAAATAACCATAATAAGAATCATAAAAGTAAATCGGCAACTAAAAACAATGAATTGTTATTTCTTCACCATTTTTAAGTTAGAGAAGTTTTTGTTATACATTGAGTTGAGAAAATATTAGGGTTTTCTATTATTTATTCCTGTGTTACGGACATGTATACTTCCATAACTAGAACATAACCATCTTATTGTGGCTAATAAGAATTTTGTAAACATATTCATTATGATTTTGTATATTTCAAATCTTATGTGCGTCTTGGCATTGCAAAATATGGATTGAATTATCATATCAAAGTAAAGTATCATATCAATGGAAAATTTAATGAACTATATTAATACTAATATGATAAATTTAATGAAATATATTAATACTAATCTCGTGTTCATGAATGCAACATCTGAATTCTAGGTTACATAGTAACAACATTTTGATCATAGTTAAGGTATTATAAGTTATGTATCCTATCACAATCTTCTCTAACTAAATTTCTAATGGCTTCATAATGATTCAAATTTCAAGGAGAACTAAAATTTATTATAAAGAACCTAATAAGTTTAAAATTACTCTCTTAATGATATATTAAAATGTTGAAACTCTAAGACTAACGATTGAAATCTGAAATGCGTTAATAACTCTATTTGAAATATTGAAATTATTAACTTAAAATTAATCAATCAATAGTTAAAATTTTATATTCAGAATGACTATTTTTTCTCTTATACCTGAAGTTAAGAGTTCCTTTGACAATTGCTCTTTTCTAAGTATGAAGTTATTGAAATGGGAAAACATCAAATATATATATATATATATAAAGATTGGCAATCAACTTAAGTTAGAAAATTATTATTTAGTACATTAAATTACCTAGTAAATTTGTCACAAAAAAAGTTTCTAGTAAATTGATTCAAGATCTTAAGTGCCGGTGAATTTTTAGAAAATATTACTTATTGCATAAATTCCTATTAACCTAATCTAATGTTCATTTTTAATTGTATTATTCCTTTTTTTTACTACTAAACTCATCATTGAGAGTATATTCTTGTCTAATTTATTGCAAATAAAACTTAATTAAAAAATATTTGTTTTGATATTTATAAAAAACAAAAAAAATAAATAAATGATATCTCAAATAAAATGGCAAGCAAGAGGACTCAAGGCTAGCTTCAATATGTACCTTGCGAAATTATAGGCAAAATGATGGACTTTCTTTGGTTTCTACCTCAGAGAGAGTTTAATAGCATCTCTTACTCATCATCCTGCAATTAAAAACTGTAAGAAACCTTCAAAACTCTTATCCCAAACCAATCAACTGTGAAATTTCCAATAATCTAAAAGAAACATTAGTTATTCGAAACAAAGATGCGATTATATTCACAAAATCCTTCTTTTAAGAAGAATACAATCTAAATTCCTCATTATCTACTAATAAAAATCGGAAGAATAAGATCAACTCTAAGATGACAGAGTGTTTCTGCAAAAGCTTGTATCTAAATTTGGTTTAAACCAGTGAATTGAGCTCTTCAAAGAAACTCAAATCTTCTTAATATATGCAAGTTCTTTCTTCAACTCTAAGAAGATTTGTTAAGATAAGGGCTTTCTTACATTTCTAATAAATGTTTCTTACTTATAAACTATTATATCCACGTGGAATAAGACTGTTATAAAATTAATGACGTTCATTATGTTTGAGATTTTCTCTCAAGTGTAAAAATTTATTACTTGTGAACCTCCTTTGACTAATATGCAAAAAGTGAATTAGTCAACTCGATAACACTTTATTATCAAATATGATAAGTGATTAAATTTGCACTTGGAGTTAGTGAAATCTTGAATTTACACTATATTATAAACTAATTATTAGAGTTTTTTTTTCAATGATATGAGATATATTGACTTATTTAAAGTGTTGTGTGAATATATGGGAACAGATTTGTTGTTCCCAAAGTGCTTTACTTATGTGTCAGAATAAATCTCAGTCATTCATTACAGTAAGTTGGATGGTTATGATCTTAAAGACACAGCAATTTGAGAGCAGCAGATCTGCTCCCGTGAATATATATACGAAGAATGATCAGTTAAAATAAACATTTTGCATCCCTGCTCGAAATGGATCGCCAGTTATTGAATCTTAGTTGCAATTTTAATTTTGCATTCAAAACTATTTACTCAAAAACATATCAAGAATAGGTTAATCACTCTTCGTACTTATTACATACCTAACAAATAAGTACAATATGGGCATAGCCAAAAACCAGTAGTAACTTTAATTATAATTCTAAAACTTGCCAAGTCTATCTTTTGAGACTTATTCCAATAAAGGGGAGTCAAGAAATAAGCATATTTGTATATAATATTCCAAATTTTTACCTTTATGATGGAAATTTTTTGGTGTGTGCTTTGTTTCCATGAAACATATAAAGTAGCTTTAATATCTTTTTTTTTTAAAGAGAGATATCAAGTTCATTCTACTTGAAACTGCAATTTTGCACATAAAATTTTAATATATTCTATATATGGTAAACTATATTTCTAATTTAAAATTTTACCTGAAATATAAAATATCAATTAAATACTAGAAATTACAAAATTTTCAACTAAATAGTTCATTGTGAACTCATTTGTATTAGAAAATTAATATAATTAAGTATCATCATCATCATCAAACCCAATTTGAAGTTCTGCAATAAAGCGGGGTCTGGAGCAATCTAATAGTACTCAACCTTACCTCTATATAGTAGAGAGACTGTTTCTGTAGACCCATATGCAAATTTACAATATTTAATAAGTATTTAATAAATTATAATTTTATAGATTTAAAGTATTAATAAATGAGTTATTATTTAATTTTTATTTTAAAATTAAAATATAATAATTTTATTAAAATATTAATAAGTTAAGTTTATTTAGTGTTTTGCGTAAATAATTCTAATAGAAGAAATTAATTAAGTCAACCTTAAGTTATAATTGTAATAAATTAAATTTTCTAATATTTGGTTAATTTTTTAATATTTCTAATTAATGTTAAAATCTTGATTAAATTTTTATATTTAAAACATAATTTAACCTAGGATTATAATTGCACATGCAACACAATCATAACAATTGAATTAATACGTACACTTGAAGAACATCAAATCCAAAAATGATTATTTATTTTTTTGAAAGATCTATTCAAATTTTTTGAATTTTGGAATTTAAGTCCAAAGTTCCCCAACTTAATTTGGCCTCACTAAAGATGTAAATCTCCACTCACATAATGGGATCTTATAGTTATGAACGTTTAAAACAGTAGTCAATAGTATGTATATGATAATTTTTTGAAACTAGTAAATTCATTAACGGCTGATCAATCCATAGCAGTACAGCTTGGAGTGGCTTATATGATGCATCATCTGTTGCTTTAGTTGTTTTTTGTAAGACTTGATATCAGCAACATCTTTCAGCATTTAACAGAACATACCATTTCCCTTAATAGTGTAGAAATTCTCGTCTGTTTGCCATGAACTAGATCATCTGATTATTACGATGAGATAATATCAATAGGCAGACACCATCATCCTCATCACCAAGTCTTAAGTAAACGTTCATGGATTCATTTAGTTCATTAATCTGCTAAGTGCTACAAGCAAAACCAGAGCTCGAGGCAAGGCTGCTTAGCCTTGACGTCCAATTTCTCAAGGCAAATAAGCAAATGACTAAGTTCGTTGACACCGGTGCAAATCCTACAAGTTTGTGAAACACAAAAAGTAGCAATAATAGACTTGCAAGATCTTGTGAAGGCTAAAGGCAAGGTTCGCAGAGTTGAAGCGTTAGACTCCATTATTAATTTTAAGATCCACAAAACAAAAAGCGGAACCAACTACAACTGAAACAAAAGGTTTGTAACAGAAGTCCTGAACAGCTCTAACAAATCGAAATAGATTACTAGTACAGAGAAGCCTTCACATAACACAATCACTATTGATGCCACCCACATGACATTTAACTATTTTGCGAGTAATCAAAGCTCAGTGGTTGCTGACAAAATGGAGCCTGCATAAAAAAAACAGAAAAGGTATGTTTATCGTGGCAATTCAACCAATTTAAAGACCCAAATAACCAAATAATCGTGCAAAATGAAGGCCACTTTAACAAAACAGCATATTGGACACGTTCAAGCACCACTATAACCACAGTAGGAGAAAGAGGGAGATAAATTTAAAAATACGACTAAAATTTTCAGGCCGAATGCATAAAACAAAAATGACGTGCAGGCTACCTGGAATGCGGCGTGTCTAAACTGCTCATAAGAATTAGTATACATCATTGCGCTAGCTGGCCATTGCATATATGTAGCATCTCTTGCTGTATGATTTGATCCAGCAGCACAGAAGGGACTCATAACTGGACCTGCAGCAGGCCTATAGCTGACAGGTGTCTGAGTCCTTGCGATCTGTCCCAATGGAGGACAACCAGTATCATATTGAACAAATGGACCTTGAATCTTCTGCATATTGAATGGTGTCATGCTAAAGTTTTGATTAGGAAGACTCCTTACATACCTGCAACAGTTCAGGGAAGGAACTAAATTTTCCTCATAACTATCAAATGATCAAGTCTAGAAGATCAACATCTAACAAGTCGAACACCAACCATAGAACATAGATTTAAATCACCAAAAGTCGAGAAAAGATTGTGAAGTGACAACCAGCAAGGCACCATCAAACAATGTCTAACAGAATAAAATTTTCATCAAGTTAAAGACATGAAAAGAAAAAACAAGACCATTGAGATCCATGTCACAAAAAGTATCACAACCAAAAATTTTCAACAGGGGGACCCATTGAATGGCAAATAACTAAAAAATCTTGATAAAGACACCAAACAGCTTCCAGATGAAAATTGACTTACCTTTCATAACTCCGATCATAATCTGGATCAGTAAGATCCTTCTCTCTGTCTCTGAAAATAGCCACTCGAGAAGTACCATCCCTCATAGTGATATTTTTCTCTTGATCAATAACAAAGTCTCTGCAGCCTTCATTCTCAACTCTGCCTATATTCAAATTTTTCTTGTCAGGAAGAACCTGAGAAACATCATCGTCAGAGTTGAGACTGCTAGGGCTGCTGAAAATGCGTGCCCGTGCCTTATCATACTCTTCCTTCCTCTCTTCCACGCTTCTTACAGGATTTCGTTTGATCCCAGATTCACTGGAATCATTTAGAGAACCTTTGTTAGGACGAGGCCTAATAACAATCTTAACCTGCTCCGGTTTCTCATTTTCAGACTGTTTCACAGGAATTTCAGATAACCGGATCACAGGATATCTTCTTTCCATTGTTTTTTTCACCACAATTTTATTCATCATACCATCTACACCATTATCCTGTACCTCGGTAACAAGTCCATAGTGTTGTGCAACACGGTGAGCCGCAAGTCTCAGATAAGAAGAAGGAAAATACTGGAATTCAAATTGTTGTTGATCAGAACTTTGCAAGAACCTCTGAATGTCAAGCGCCATTCGTAAAACTGGTCCCAAATGCATTCAATAAGAAAACATGTCAGTGATCAGGAAAGTGAGGATAAACAAGAAATAAAGAAAACAAAACTAGGGTCAACACAAATTCTACTGCAAGATAAATAATAAATGGCTTTAAAGCAGAAAAGTTTCCAGAATCACACGTTCACAAGAATAATCCTCTCAACCCCAACAACAAAAGAAATTCCCTTTTGAACCATGTAATGCAAAGAAACAACAGGAAGTGCCATAAAACTTTAACAATAAGCAGGAAACAATAGTAACTGCATAAATTGGGTCAGAACTCGGAACCAACAAGGTTTCATGCACAAATTATTGGGTTAGAACTCGGAACCAACAAGGTTTCATCACAAATTATGTGCTGCACAAAACTCACAAACATTGAGGCATATCTGATTATTTCAGAGTAGTATCAATCCCTAGATGTATTGTGCTCAAAAGTAAATTGGGAAAATTCAAGAACTTAACCTCAGATGACATAATGAAGATAGAGAGAAGGAATTTATATTTGTAGGAGAAAAGCCAGCGACTTCCAGACCTTGATACAATTATTTGAATCTCCAATTATGTCCTTACCGGAAAATCAACCTCTCTAGGTCGAAATCTTTATCCTCTTCTCGTCAATTCACATGGCAATCAAGCAACAACTAACTCCAAAATCTAAAACCCAAATCTGAAATAAACAACTAATCCAGAAAACCAATACATTATTCAACAAATCATCCAAGCCCTAACGCCAATTCAAATCCACGATTCCCAGAAGAATTCCATTAAAACCCCAAAAAAAATCCCAAATCCCCAGAAACCCACAGTCCAAAAAAGAAAACGAACAAACCGAACATATAAAATCATAATTCACAAACCAAACCATTCAACAAAAAAGAAGTCAACTAACTGGTGAGACGATGACGAGTGTCCTGGAGAGCCTCGACCAAGAAGGGATCGACCAATAACTCCTTTTCAACAACAGTTGCTGCTGATAACGCTGGGTGACTGGAAGTCTCCATTGTTGACTTCTCTTCTAACCTCTCTTTCGCTCTGCAAATTCCACCTCTTTCTATGCTCTATCCTTCTCCTTCTTCTTCCCTTACGAGAGAATGAAAGGGAAGAGAGAAGATTTGTGAGAGCAGGTGTCAGGAAGCCAAACTCATCATTGCTATAGAGATACTAGATAGACATAGAAAAACCAGAGAGTAAGCTTAGGGACGAAGATATAGAGAGAGCCGTATATAAAAATCGAGGGTTGGGATTTTTCGGTGATCTCTTTAAAATCAAACCTCATTTTTGGATTTTTTTTTCTCTCCAAGTTCCCACACGAACATGCTTCTGTTTTGGAGCTTAGTGACATGAATGGACATTTCCATTTTTGGAGCTGAAAATGATTATGCATGACGATGGGTCGGCCTTGATAATGGGTTGGGTTGGGTTAGGTTAAATTAGTCCAGACCGAGCTTGATTCGAAATTCTATTTTTGGCTTTCGTTTCTTTGTCTAAGTTTGATCGGATTTGATTTTTTTATTTTTATAAAAATAAAAAAGTCGTTATATGCAATACCAAAAAGATTAAAATTTTAAGATTTAAGTAATATTAGATTGTTATAAAATTAATTAGAAATTAAACAAAATCAAAAATTTTGAAATAAAATTAAAAGAAATTGAACTTAATTTAAAACTTAATTAAAAAGGGAGAATGTTAAATAAAAATAATTAGTTTATTTTAATTTATAAAAATTGATTAATTTATAAAAATTAACTAATCAATTAATAAACTAATCAATTTTAATAAAAATTATTAAAATAAATAGAATAATAAAATTAAAAACTAAACTAAAAATTTGATTGGTTTAAAATTTTTACAATTGCATTAGTCAAATCAATTCAATTTTTCAATCATTAATTTTATGTGAAGATTTTGCAGTTTGAGTTAAGCCAAATTGCGTCGTCTTAACCTGAATTAGATCATGAGGTTGAAATTTTAAAAAAATGTTTGAGGTAGACTTGGCCATTCTTAAAATTGATGTTAGTGTTGTGCACATTCATACTTTGCAAAAGGTTGAATGTGAAACAAAATAAGTTTAACTTAATTAGGTTTTAAATGGATTGAGTTAAAAAAGACATCGGCTTCAAATTTAATTTAACTCAATTTAATTCAAACTTAATTTAAATTCACTTGTATTATTTTAAATTAGATAATTACAAAAGCAGAAATGATTAAAGAGGAAGTTCCTAATTTGATTAACGCGATTATTATAAGTAATAATCATGTCATCTACATAAATTAAACTAAATATATGAAAAGAACCACTATAAGGAGAAAATAAACAATGATTATCATGTGAACGAGTGAAGCCAAAATCAGACATGTCATTAGAAAATATCACTAACCAATGATGAGATGCTTGCTTTAACCTATAGAGAGATGTATGAAGTTTGCAAACTAGTCAAGCCTCCCTGATTCGCAAATGGTATAAACGTGTAAACCTTCTCATGAAGCGGACCATAAAGGAAAACATTTTGAACATCAAGAAGGTGTAAACCGTTATTCAATGGGTGCCATTGATAGAAAGGCCTAATTCACCTTGAAAAGTTAGCCTAAGAGTAGAAAGTTTACACATTATTATAAATTATTAAATGTTCTCATATTTGTTTGATATGAGATTTCTGACACATACCCCTCAGTCAAGAGTAGGACTAGATATCTGATAGATATATTAGAGAAAGAGATATAACCGAGTACCGCTCTAAACTATCGAGACAAACTAGCTCTGATATCATATTAGAAGGCCTAACTCATCCATAAAAATTAGCTCAAAAAAAAGATTTGCATACTATTATAAATTGTTAAATACTCTCGTACTTGTTCGATGTGAAATTCCTGATAATCATAATTAAGAGAACTCTCATTATCTCTAATTAGGCAACAGGAGCAAAAGTTTTATGATAGTTGACTCTTTCATCTTGTGTAAAGCTTTTAGCGATTAAACGAGCCTTATATTGTTCAATGCATTTATTAGATTGTCTTTTTGAATACCCATTTGCAACGTATTGATTTCTTATGAAGGTGACTAAGTTGTCGTCTCTTCCAAAAAGCATAAAGTGCATTCAATATTAGAGGACGAAATGCTAAGAAATGCACAATGAGAAGAGATAAAGAAATGCACAATGAGAAGATATAAAGCTACAATATGAAAGAAAATCTTCAAGAGAATACTTTATACGTAGGGTTGAAGAAGTAGACATAACTTGAGCTTTAAAGCAATAACAATGTTTCAACTTTGGACCAGACCCGGCATTAGGCAAAAGCAAGCAGGGTACTTGTCCGATGCTCAACTTCGTGAAGAATAAAATAGGCAATAAAAAAAGATCTATTATATTTCATTTTATTCTTTGTGAAAGTCTTGATCTTTATAAAGAGTAATAGAAGGGTCCTTCTTTTATCTCTTTTATTTTTTATAAGAGTTGACTTTTAATTATCATTAAAAAAAATGATAAAATAGAAATCTTTTTTATTTACCCAAATCCTATAAAACATCAGCCTGCTTTGGACGTGGTTGAATGTTCTTTTTGGTTGGTTTTAATGGAATGATAGGTATAAATCATTTACATGTATTTTAGTTAAAGGATGCGTTATGGAAGTTGCTGCTTCAACTGTAGGTGTTGCTACTAGGGTGATTGTAGTTGATTCTATTTTCATATTTCATGTTTAATAAGTTCATTAGTTAAAAAATTGCACCATTCAAAGCATCAATATGAATAAGATCAAAGCATCTAGTTGTTGATGTAAAACTATTTAGTATCAAAATTTTTAAAATTTTTAATCGAGTCATACAAATCAAGTTAAAATATTATTTTAAAAGGTAATCTTTTGACTTTGATGTATATAAATTTTAAAAAGTTAGTCATTAAATTGAAAGCTTTAAAAAGTTCAACACTAAATTAAAAAATTTTCTTTTATATTATATATGTCTCAATTTTTCATGTAATTCTTTTCTTTTATATTATATTCTATTTATAGCTCAATTTCATTTATTTAATACCATTTTTAGGATCATTACAATAAGTCTGTGTAATCTATTTTCATTTTTTTACATTTTATTTTGAACAATTATAACAAATAATTATAGTATAATATAGAATGTTAATTTTTTTGATTAATTTTAATTTATTTGTAATTTAAAATTAAGTGGAATTAAAATTAAAATTTAAAATTAAATTATCAATTTTAAATGGATAAAACACATCAGACTCCCACCTATTTTAAAAAGTCTTAGAAAAACTCCTTGATTTTTAAAGTTCAAAACAAAACTCATTCAAATTTTTCAGTTTTTCAAAAAAAATCTATTCTTGTAAACTTCGAATAAAAAATAAATTAGGAGATTTTTATTCAAAAATAGATTTTTTCTTAAATACCCTTTTGTTTTCTTGCCCTCAATTTGTTAAAAAAGAAAGCAAAATACTTGAAAAAAACATAAATTCAATCAAAATTTATTTTAAATTAAACTTGCTTATAGTGTAAGGGATACCTTTCAATTGATTTTCTTTGTAAGTTTATCCAAAACATTCCTAATTAAGTAACTGTTAAAGTAATTAGGACTATAATTTAACTATATGGAAAGGAGTTTGAGTTGTTAAAAATATAGGAGTTTGAATAGGTCTAATCCAATTTAATTTAAAGCTAATTAATCAAATTTGAAAAAGAAAATAAGTTTGGATATAATTAGCAACGAGTTAAATTAATTTTCAAAGTTTCATTTTCTGAATTCAATTCGATTTTTTTTGTTCGAACTTAACTTAGACGAGTGTGATTGAAGTCGAATTAAATTTGAACCAAATAGTCTAAATTTGATCCAAAACTGATTAAGTTAAAGATTAAAATTTGTTTATTAATTATTTAATTATTAAACAAGAAGTTGTTTTAATTATTTAAGCCTTTTTAATTGTAACTCAAAAAAAATGAAATTTGTAATTTTAGTATTTGATTTTACTTGCTTGGGGAAGTTCAAAATCATTTATTTAATCAAACCTCATCGGATTCTATCAGGCTTGGGCTTGGATTCGACTCCAACTTGATCCGGAACAAGCTCCAGTCTGAGTGGACCCGAGCTTTGCTCGGGAACTCAAATCGTAGGGGCGGGTCCGACCCGCCAGGTGATTCTCTTCTCCAGTACCCTTCTTAATCCCCTAGTTCTGTAATTTCGTATCTCAACCATTTTCAATTTTATGATCTAAACCCTAACTTCCAAGACCATGTCCGATCATGTCCTGGCCGGACATTCTCCGCCGGCGGAGAAGGATTTCCATTCTCTCCCTATTCCTCCAACCGATCCTCTATACTTCTCCTCCCAGGACGATCCTCCTCACGACTTCCTCTCCGATCTGCCCCTGTTTCTTGACGATAATTACGATTTTGACATCACTCTTGACGATCTCGAAACACTTGACTTCCCTTCCGAGAACGAGTCCTTCGTCAATTTGGATTCTTCATCGTCGCCGGACTCTGGAAGCTCCGGAATTTCCGGCGATCATGTGAACGACGTCGGTAAGTATCTCAATATCCCGCTTCCAGAAGCCGGAAGCTGTAATTCCGGTGACGGGAGCACTGATTTCGGTCCGACATCGTCTCAGGGATCAAGAAACAGGGGGTCTTCTGGTTCGGGTGTGTCCGAATCGATGAATCCGAATTCGCCTGACTCAAGCAATTTCGCGGTGGATCAGAAGTTTAAAGTCGAGGAATTGAGTACGAGTAAAAAGAGCAGCGTTTCGAAGAGGAAAAAAGAGGAAGAGATCAGTGAGGAATACAGGAATCAGAAGTCGAAATTGGACATGAACGCGGACAATCCGAGTAGTTTCGTTGTTGGGACCGAAGAGGATGAGAAGAAGAGAGCAAGGTTATTGAGGAACCGCGAAAGCGCGCAGCTTTCGAGGCAAAGGAAAAAGCATTACGTGGAGGAGTTGGAAGAGAAGGTGAAAGCAATGCATTCCACAATTACGGAATTGAGTAATAAAGTTTCATTTTTTATGGCTGAAAATGTGACCTTGCGGCAGCAATTGGCCGGCGTGAGTGGAATGTGTCCTCCGCCGGTGTATGGTCCAGCGGCGTATCCGTGGGTGCCTTGTACTCCTTATGTTGTTAAGCCACATGGGTCCCAGGTGCCTTTGGTTCCAATCCCGAGATTGAAGCAGCAACAGCCTATTTCTGTGACGAAAGTTAAAAAGGTTGAGAGTAAGAAAGGGGAGCGTAAGAGTAAGAAAGTTGCTAGCATTAGTTTTCTGGGTTTGTTGTTTTTTGTTTTGTTGTTTGGTGGGTTGTTGCCAATTGTTGATGTCAGGCTTGGAGGGTATAGGAAGAATGATGTTCATTGGCTGGATTTTGAAAGTGGGAAGATGTATGATCAACATAGAGGGAGGATTTTGACTGTTCATGGACATTCACATGTGTCTCAGGATGTTTCGGCTGTTGGTAATGGGAGTTTTGATATTAGTAACGGAAAACACTGCGAGAGATGTGGAAAGGGATGTTCAGAGTATGATGTTGAACAGAAAGGTGGATTGGATAACTCTGTTGTTAAGGTTAACGATAGTGAGCCTCTTGTTGCATCTCTGTACGTACCAAGGAATGATAAGCTTGTGAAGATTGATGGGAACTTGATAATTCATTCAGTTTTGGCAAGTGAGAAGGCAATGGCTTCTCCTGAGGCCTCTGAAATGAAAACTAAGGAGAATGTTCCGATCATCCCAAAAGATTCGTCTTTGGCACTGGCTATCCCTAATGGTGGAAGTAATAGAGGTATCCCTGATGCTGAAAGAGATGGAGCCAGACATTCTCCGCGTAGTTCGCAGGACCATTTGAAGTCATCTGCTACTCATGGAAAACTGCAGCAGTGGTTCCATAAGGGCCTTGCAGGTAATTTCTGCTCTGTTGTGATGTCAATTTTATGCAGACCAGTGGCTCAGAGTTATGATGCTGTAGGCTGTTAAGATTGGTGCTTGTGATGTCTTATTTCATAGTGGCATTGGGGTAAACAAATGCCTAGCTTAAGGGAAGTTAATTAATTAGGGAGGTTTCCTCTCCTCCTCCATCATTTTTCAAAATTTTATTTTGCAATTGCATGCAGAAAGAGAATTGATTCATTTAATTGTTCATTTTTCTTCCTCCGTTATCTTTTTGTGGTTTATTTATGCTCTGTGATGGAATATTATTGACCCAGTTTAAGCTGGTCTGCCAAAAGAGTGCTTTTATTTATTTTTGCTATCAGTTTGAAACTTCTTGTGATCATATTGGACATTTATTTTGAATTAATCTTCCAATTCAAGTTTTCATGTTATGTTGAATGCTCTTGCATTCAATAGAAAGAGGGTTTTTAAACAGTTATGTGGCCTGCAAAAAATAAAAAACAAAAAAATGAGCAGTTTGAGCTGATGATTCTTTTAGCTTGTTCTTGACTTCTGTTAACGTGAACAAAACATACAAAATGCAGAGTTTGGTAACAAGTTTTGTGGATATTAAAACTGGCGTTAACTTTGAAGAAATATTCTTCTCTTCAGGGCCGATGTTGAATTCTGGTATGTGCAGTGAGGTGTTTCAGTTTGACACATTGCCATCTCCAGGAGCCATTGTTGCTGCTTCATCAGCGATCAACAGTAGAGCAGAGAAGCGGCAAAATGCCACTGATGTCAACAAAGGAAATCATAGAAGGACATTACGAGGTCTTCCACTACATAATTCGAGCTCTGATCTCAATATTACGGGAGAACAAGTTGGAAGTAGTTCTCACAATGAAAACTTGCAAAGCAATAAATCCGCAGCTTCAGTGGTTGTCTCTGTACTTTTTGATCCCAGAGAGGCTGGCGATGGTGAAGTCGATGGCATGATAAGAACAAACTCTCTTTCAAGGGTTTTTGTTGTCGTGCTTTTAGACAGTGTTAAATATGTTACTTACTCATGTGTCCTTCCTCGTTCTGGACCTCATCTTGTGACTACTTGAGATTTGGAAGCAGGGGGAGTTGAAAACCAAATGCAGCTCCCAGCTTTGTATATAACAAAATAACTTTATAGTTTTTAACTGCAGTCTGCTACCTCCATATGTTCTTTTAACAGTGGCCATCATCAACTGGACTGGTCAGATCATAATGTCCTTCAGTTGAGGCTTAGAAGCATCATCTGCTGTAGAGACTACAATTTGGTTGACAATGATTAACCATTCATGCAAAATTGTTGTCCATTTATGTGGTTATGATTGATGCTTAAAGTTGAGTATGGTGGTCTTGATTTGGTTTCTTATCAACATTTCTCTGCGCGGGTTTATGTAGAATCTAAAAATGATTATGAATTTATAATGTTATTTATCGAAGATGCACGTGGTTATCACTATGAATCGTAGAACAGACTAATTACATGTATGTATGGATTTGCTCTCTGGCTCTGACATCTATAGACAAAGAGCAATAACAAAATACGAGGAGGAGGAGAGGCTATTGATAATTACAGATGCAGCGGGGCTCGTTTTGACTGGTGGTGGTTACTGAGATTCAGTTGGCTCTCAGCCTCAAACTTGTGGAAGCTGTACCAACCTGGGACCAAAAGGGCACACAAAAAAAGTATGGCAATCAACTGGTAAAAACAACACCTTTGAGAAGATCATCGACTAATTAAAGTTAGATTGTAGACTATTGAAATGTTTGGTAGACTATTGTGGAACAACATGAGAACTTTGTGATTATTGGTAAGTTTCAGGTGTAATGGTTGAGATACAAAGCCTTTTTCTCTTTGGGCACAACTCTCAAGACTTTCCTCTTATGAACTTTATACTCTTATGATACTTTTTTTTTCCTTTGAAACAATAGTTGCAACAGTATCTATACTTTTTTTCGTTAAATTCTAATCTTACAATAAAATTGTTTTATGCAGTTATAGACTGTCTTAGACTTTCTGATATACAAAATCCTCAGAAGAGATGAGTGTAAAGCATACTTGTCTCTGTATAATGACAGATAGTAACATTATTCAAAACTTAGGCTTTCAGGAGATGGAGAACTTAGAGAGAATGAAAAACACACAAACTAATAATCATTGAAATCAAACTTAAAAGTGAAGTTCTGCCTGCTTACAATGAAATAGGAGCTTTGCTTTTATAGAGGAAGCAAATGTATGAAAATAAACAACTCAATAGACACATTTATTACATCTTTAAAAAAAGAAAGCAATTTTAAATACAATTATCACATCTTTAACAAAACAACTTTGAAAAAGCAAATAACTTTCTAAAAACAAATAGTATGATAATAAGAAGAATCTTGTATAGTAGTTTGTAGGCACAAAGATTCTCTTTCATTGAAAGACCTAAAAGCAAACATCTAAAATATGAGTCTCACAGGGTGCAAAACATTATTTGTCACAAACTGATTCATGCTATGATTGCAAATTGGATGGAGAGTCTGGATCACTTGAATCGTAAGTATCATGTTGATATGTCTTGTGTCGCTTATTAAGACTAAGTTCACATGTGTGCAATTTGTGTAGGAATTAATTTAACTCACTTTCATTAGGACTGTAATTATCATCATTAGGATCCTGAGCATCCTGAAAGATTGAGTCATATTGAGGACCATTGGAACTTGTATGTCAACTTCTAGTGCTTCTGGTTCACCAGGAACAAATTCACCTAGATAAGGTCCAATAGAGGAGGAAATGATCGGTCTGTTAGGAAAATGATTTATTTCTTTGAGAAAATATCTAAGAGATCGAAGCACATTGTCTTGATATCGTGACTAAGGTAATGAAATATGATAAAAATAGACACGATGTTCAGTGTAAAGGGCACCCATTGATGATTCTCCATATGGACGATGAAGGATGAAGAAGCAATGAGTAGATTGTCGTCTGGTAGAAGCCTTCCATAGACGATGTGAAATAACCATAGAAAATTGTTGCTTTCATTAATCTAGTGGTTGAAACCACTCAAGAAATGTCCATAACAAAGATTTTCCATTGTAAATGTTGGGACCCGATCCGGAGACCGGACCCCAACTTCTTATAACTTAACACTCTTACTCTTACTTTAATTCTACATCTATTGGACCCGTTTTCCAGAGCCCAATTTTCGGAGTCCTAAAGCCTTGCGCTTATTTCCTTACAGGGTCCTTAGCTGTAACTCTACATTTGTGGCGAGCGCACGCTATTTAAACACCAAAATCATGAGTTAACTTATTCATATAAGTTGAAGCTTTATGTCTCAAGTTCGTTTTGGAACAAGAATCACCTCAAACGGAGTTGTATAACTCAAGTTATGCTCAAAAAGCCTAAAAGAGCTCATACTCCAAAAATGATCTCCAAACCGACCTCTC
>JANIJH010000223.1:5327677-5338542 GCA_024520975.1 Erythroxylum areolatum
TAGACTTTACTGATATCTCGTGATATTGTTGTAACAACGCTGTATATATACTGATACTATACTGATCAATAATTATTAAAGTGGATTCATTCCAACCTTAATATTTCATACTACAGTTCTCTGTCACTGTATCAAATAACAGTTGTATGGACTGGACGATAAGGGCAAAGTGGCATGCAATGTTCATCAAGGTACTACTTTAGGAACAAATTAAGTTTCAATATATATTAATAAGAGTTTACTAGCCATCTAAATTATGGTTTATAACCCTTTTTTAAGAATAATATCAAGAATTATGAGCAAATAAAAAATCACTCTAGTAATTTTATTTTAAATATTAGATAATTGAAGAAGTATATCTTTATAATTGAAGCTTTATTTATAATTAATTGCAGTAGATTAATCAAATGTTGTTGACGTGATGATTCAACTTGTCTCTTAAACTTAAAGTGAATTAGTTAAATCTGACTCAAATTATTATAATTATCTTCAATTATTAATTTAAGTTATATTTAATTAATTAAAATATATTTAAAAGTTGAGTTAAATTTTTAGTATATTTTATCGTTATTTTTAGCTAAAATATAATAAACCTTTCTCAAAATTAAAAAATTAATATTTTATAATTATAAGATTTTTTAAAAGTTTTTAAAATTATAGGAGAGGTTTGTATCTTTCACCTAACCCTTATACTGTTATACATCGTAAACATATTTTATATTTTTATGAAAGAAACATATTTAATATCATTTGTAGAAAGCTTTGGTTGGTAATTTTATTTATAAATTAGTTTATAATTATTCCATGATTTTGGGAACTAAAGTCCAAATCCTTGAGGAGTCCAACACAAGGAATGGTTGTTAGAGAGTAAAAAGAATACCCCAAATGAGAAAAACAAGTGAAAATTAAGAAACCCTTTAGAAACGCCAACTCTCTCTCAAACACTTCAACCTGCCAACTGGCAAAGTCATGGTCAAAACTGAAGCCCCAAAAGTGAAACCTAAAAGAAGCTCACTTTTTTCTTTTTTGAAATGGAAAAAAACACATAAAAATATATTTATAGGTACAAAAGGCCAAATTTAAATTAATAATGCTAATTAAATTAAAATTTATAATTTTAAAAAATAACCTCTTTTTTAATTAAAAGAAAGATCCACGATGCAAATTACATGACAAATTTAAAAAAATAGACTATTAATATATCTAAAAGAATAAAGTGACATCCAATAAGAGTAGTATCAAAAATAATGATTCTTAAATTAAAATATTCTGCGAAATTTGTGAGCCAGCAGCACATCAAAAATAATTTTTTTATTAATTAAAAGTAAGGCATATTATTAGATCTTTTTAAATCGCAAATTTCAAATTTATTATTATTAAATTTTGTACGTTAAATTAAATTTATCCTAGTAAAATTTAATTAATTTTAATTTTTTTATTTTTAAATAAAATAAAAAACTAAAAAATAAATAATTTTTTAAACTGTAAGAGAAGGTTGAACTTTTCCAAAACGGAAATGAATAATTTATTAAAAAGTGAAGTTGAGTGGTTTGAAGGAAAGTGGTTGTTCTTGTTCTTTTGGCCGAGCAACATACACATAAGCAAATTCCTCACAGCACCTGGTTTGTATACAAATCCAAAACAGAGAAAGGACTCAATCTGGAGTAAGAGACTGAATCTGGTCTAGACATTTTCTCGAGAAAAAAAAAATTGACGGTGAAAAATTTTCCTGCTCGCGTGAAAGTTCTTTGTCTGAATCTAACAAAAAGCAAAACCGAACCTATACTAGATAAACCCACGTTTGTCTCTATCAAGATTCTCAGATTCGCTCTCTCTCTCTTGATCATCATCTCCTGTCCTTATATCCTTTGGTTAACAGAAAGTAACAAAAATCCTTAATTGTCAACTAACAATTGCAAAGATCGAATTTTGGTTGATACCCATCACTTCTTTTTCAAGGAATTTTTCTCTGCCGATCATCTTGTTGTCCGATACTTCTTTTCTGGTTGTTACAATCCATGAACGTAGATTTTAGGTTTCTGGGTCGCTCTGAAGTTGTATAGAGAGTTACTGAGCACATCATTAATAATCTGAGGAGAGATTGGTTGATCCGGGTCATCGGGTCACAATGAAACAAGAATCGCTTGATTACTGGAGGAACTATTTCAGAGCGGCGAACTCCGATATTTTTGGTATTATCGATTATGCCATCACGGTTGCTGCTTCTGATTGTCCCAAAGATTTTCGATTGAGGAGGGATCGTATTGCGGAGAGATTGTTTTCTTGCAGACTTACCAGGTGCTCCGGATGCGACCAGGTCGAACTGGCGGTTCCAGATCATGATAGCGACGGGGAAAGTGATCGCTGCAAGATTAGGGATGGTGTTAGTGACGATGATGATGACATAGAGATTGATATTGAAGGTGGATGTGAGTTTGAAGGTGGTAGTGGTAGTAAAGAGAGCAAAGTGAATAGTTGCAACAATGGAGAAGTGAATGTGAATGATTATCAGTTGGTTAGCAATTATGGTTATGAAGAGGCTGAGGCTTTGACTGACGAGATCGAGGAGGAGTCTCAAATTGTTGAAGAGGTCTTGAGGATCAAGAACATCCTTCTGGGTAGCAAAGATGAGGTATATATGCTCTTACAGGCACATAAACTAAGATAGTATCAATTTGTTGATTACCAGAAGAGTTTCTGTGCGGACTCTTTCCTTTTCTGGTTCAGTTTTGAGCAGATATGATGTTGTCTGGTGTGGAACTGTTCAAAGATTCTTGCAGGGTTTTCCATTTGCTTTCGTGTCTAATTCCTAGTTCTTCTTATGACAGTCTGATTCTGTGTTATTCGAGTCATTGAGGAGGCTTGAATTGATGGCTTTGACCGTCGATATCCTTAAGGTTTGTTTCATCTTTTGATGTTGAATTGAAGTATAAGAAGCATTTCACTGTTTGTTCCGGGGTCTACAACTGATTTCCTATATCAACCGTGCTTGTGCTTGTGCTGGTCTTCTGATAGGCAACTGAGATTGGAAAGGCTGTCAATGTCCTCAGGAGACATGGATCAGCTCAGATTCGCCAACTTGCACGAACGCTGATAACGTACTGTCTTCTCCTGCCTCAGCAGTTTGATTCTTCCTTTGTTATATTTCAGCAAGTAATATGATATTGATGTACGAACGTAGAAAGCTAAAACACTGTTATCCAGGCTTTCAACTTTTGAGAATGCTCTGAATACTTCATAGCTAGTGGCTGGCATGACTTTGTTTATTTTAACTTTTTCCTTTGAAATGCAGTGGATGGAAGGTTTTGGTGGATGAGTGGTGTGATGCTACCAAGGCTCTTAAAGGTGGGAACTTGCTTATTAATGGAGAGTTTTTGCATTTTTGCAATTTAAATTGTTTCTAGAATCTGAATTGGTAAGGGTTTTAGGTGATGAAGGTACTCCAGAGTCTGTTAATCCATCAGTTGTCGAAGAAGAAGAAGAAGAGGAAGAAGAAGAAGAAGGGCTTCCATCTCCGCCTCTAGATGAAGCAGCTTTCTTTGCAACCCAGCCCACTTCAATGGAGCTCTCGCAGGTGCTTGTCTTTCTCTTTAAATGTTTGATTAGGGCTATTCAGTTGCTCGTGTATCCCTGCCCAGACTAACTAAACTTGCCCTTTTCCTTTTCTGCTAATTTTTCTGAGCAGTTCTTTGATGGCATTGATGATTACGAAAGTGAGTTCAATTTGCCCATCTGTTGTGTTTTCCTTACGCAGCTTTTTTCTATCGTTTCTTTCTTTTAATCCCAAATACATTGTTTCAGTTCCTCAAAGCAGTGTGGAATTCATCAAGAACCGTGATAAAGGAAGAAAGTCACCGGTTGAGAACCAAAATATTACAAAGCGGAAACAGCAAGTAACAAACGAGGCGAATGTACTAGTGAAGGACGACGAGAGTAAGCTAGTGAAAAGACAAGAAGCTCCCATGAAGGGAAGCAAGTCATTGAACAATAATTCTGGACCTGGAAGACCACAAAAGGCAAGTGTTCAGCATAAGGCAAGTAACGAATTGAAGTTGCAGCAAAATCCCGTAAAGATCACAAGTCAGAGAAAGCCTTCAAGCGTTCAACAAGATGTAAGCATGAAATTTAATGCAGGTCTGTTTATGGAATTTTAATGCAGTTTGAACATGGGGGATTCTAATTTTATCTTGTCTCTGTTCTTTTTCAACTAGAAAATTAAGTGTTCAGATGAAGCTGCTGTCCAAATGAAGCTTGAAGCCACTAAGAGAAAACTCCAGGAACGTTATCAGCAGGCTGAGAATGGTCAGTCTTCTTCTAGAAAAATTTACATGTTTCATTTTCATACCGATACAAATTTAGTTGGAGCAATCATTTCCAACTCGAGTACAGAGAAATTCGAGTTGGGACTGGCATAAATTCTCTCTATCAATGAGCCTAACAGCTTATTGATAAAAACATTCTTCATTCTTGTTTAACAGCAAAGAGGCAGCGGACGGTTCAGGTGATGGAGTTGCAGGATCTCCCTAAACAAGGACATGTCCAGAAAAATCCATACGGAAGACCTGGAAACTATAGTCGGAACTGGTTACACGGCCGGAGGTAACTTCCGTGGCTTCGCCGACTGGATTTTACTAGCATATCCAACTTTCTTCCACCCTCAAATTTGGTGGAAGTATCGACATATGAACTCTGTGGTACCTATCACTTGCTTGAGAGCACTGGGAAAAGAATCCAAGCATTGAAGTGAGACTATTCTGCATCCAAATCAAACCAACATTTGGAACACTTTTCTGTGCTTATCAAATTAGGTATAAAGGCATTGTTTCATAGAATTTGTGGAGCAAGTTAGAATTCTTGACTTGGTAATGTATTAACAATGTGTAGAGAACCCTGACATGAGCCTGCCCACTTAAGCAGCAGCTTCCCAGCTTAGTTTTTACTTATCCCTACTTCTCAGGAAAGATTAGACATTTACACCATGAGAATGTACTACATGTATTTGCACAGTATAAGTTCTGTTCATTGATGATGCTGTAAACTCATTGATATGAATGTACAAGTTCGCAGGAGATTTTGTTAATGGTGTTAGCAAATGTGTGACTGCTGTTTTAATCATTAAAGGAATGAAACTGTTGGAGCTTTGACTTCATGGTGGCGGCAGCGTGCTGCGACGCTCACGTGTCGGCGCGTGGAAAAATCTACCTTATATATTCAAATCAGTTTTGCGTGTTATGGATTGTTGACGCTGACCTACGACACAACGTGTCCTGTTTGGGCCTGTACATTTTTGACTTTTTATCCAGTCGACAGTATTCGGTATGGGCTCCACGCGCTTGCGGCTCCACGTGATATTCATGCTACTTCCCTCACTTAATGCACATTCTCTCTTTCTCCCTCTCTTGTTGTGATGCTTATCCTTTAAATTTCTTTTATGTAATAATATATAATTAATTAAAAACATATTGTATATATTTTTAATATAAATTTTACATAAAATAATATTTATGTCATAATCATAATTATTTCTTATATGTAAAAATATATATATATAGTTGTGAAAGATAATGTATAAAAAAAATTTATTTGAAATATTGTAGATAAGGATGCATTTCTTCTCTTTATTACTTAGGTCAATTAAGCTCTAACAAGGACATAACATCTTTTCTTATCATAATTATTTCAATTTTAAAAATAAAAAATTATACAAATAAAAAAAATTTCGCAGATCTGAAGAGATTTAGTAGTACGTAACTTTATCCCTAACAAGTAAATAAGTTAATTTTGCATGACCAAATGAGCTACTAAATAACATGTGACTCAAATTTAATTATCTGATTTTTTTAAGTATATTTGAGTCGTAATTCTTTAATTGAAATTTAGCTAACTACCAACTAAATTTCAGGCACTCAATTTATATGTAGGAATGTCGACCACTTTTAACCCGTAACCTGATCAATCTGGGTCAAATCGGGCCTGGCAGGCCAAAATTGACATTCATATTTATGTGAACCTATAAATGAAGTTTTAGTTCCTAAGTAATAAGAAATATTTATCAACAATATATAAAATCAAGAGAAAAGAAAATTTCCCTTTAATTATTAAAAATTTTTAATTATGGACTAAATTCTCTATCCCTCTTTTTTTTTTTTTACTTGTATCGCATATTTTTCATTAAGTGTTGTTAATAAACTTATAGTTCACGTAACATGTTCTAATAGGGTAACACATTTTTCACATTTTTCACCTACTCTTGTGGGTTAGAGTAGAATCTAGGCCATGGAAAACTTGTGGTGCTTAGCAGAAAGGCCATGACTGGCAAGATGGCATGAAGGATAGAGAATCTTGGCCATGGAAAACTTGAGGTGTGTAGCAGAAAGGCCATGGCCAAAAATTTACAAATTCCTTCTTAAAATATTATATGGTCATCTTAAATTAAGAATATTAAAATTAAGTTTGACTTTGATTAAAAAATCAATTATTTCATATTATTTGAAATTTTCATTTTTTGCTTTTTTTCTTAAATATATAATAAGCCGTTATAATCTTTTTTTTTCTAAATTTCATGACTCCTAAATATAGAAGATTTCAATAAGCAACATTAAGTATTTTTTACAAATAAATTATCCGAACCCAATTATCCGACCCGAGATTAATTGAGTTTCGAGTTTCAAATCGAACCATAAGCAATTCAAACCAAGCTCGAATTTAATTCATTTTCATCCCTTATATGATTAAGACTAAGAAATTAAGAAGTAACTAAAAAAAAACCATAACTTCCGGAAGAAAGAAAGAAAGAGCTATGTGGGTCTGAGGAAGGTCCAATGACATGCGCATCTTTCATTTTAATCACATGCTTTTGTCTTTTGTCATTTTCAAAGATTTGACTATCAAATAAGCCCTCACGAACCTTGACCATGTTCACGAACTTGGTAACAGAATTTGTCATATAAATGCATATTGATCAATTCTTGAGGATGACTGGATAATCATTTGAAGTGGTCAAAATCATTCATCATTATTTTAAATCTACGGTCAATATTGGACTAGAATTTCATAATTTATTCATTAAATTAAGCAATTCATATTGTTTATTCCTCTCAAATTATAATATTGGTCATTAGAAAATTAAAATTAAATTATTAAACTAATTAGTAACTTATAATCACCAATGTTCATAATTTTTGTTTCCAACATAATATTGTCCGATTGATAATATTTTTATAAATATATTTCTTTATAATTAATGAGATTGTATTTATTTATTTTATATATTTCAAAATTTTACAAAGTCTTGTGCATTATAATTATTATCATCACACTCAATCTGAAGTCCCGCAATAAAGTGAAGTATGAGATTATTCAAGTCCAAATTTATAGGACTAAAATTTAAGAAGCTTTGGGTCTATATCTTATGACCATGTACTCAACTATAACCAGCAATACGAGCCCACTACTAAACTTTGCTTAATTGAGTTTTGAGATTATCAAATTAAAGATTAATAGTTATTAATATCATAAACAATAAAATGTTTTTATTAATAATGATATGTTTTACAAGAAAATTGGTCAAAATTGGGTAATTTTGATTGCTTTTCCAACTTATTACGATACTAAAAGTGCCAAAAGATTACTTTGTGACTTTGCTTTGTTCGTAAGGATAAGAACAACTAGAGAAACATGTATCCTTATCTTCTGAGCCACATTCTCAAGATAAAACTAAGATCAAGAAGGCACTTAATGTGGTTAAGCACATGTTTCCAATTTCAATTATACAAGTAATTCCATGTTTAGCCATCAAAAACACGAAGACCCTTTTGCTTATACATCATGTTTACCACCTTGAACCACAAGTTGATTGTGCCAATACGTAGAAGAGAGTGAAGAACACAAATTGTTCATCTTTAGTGGTATGAAGACCTTCGTACCTGAAGTTGCTTCAATGGCTACTTCAATATTGTGGAAGGTAAGTAGGTAACAGCTAACATGGAGGATACGTGGAACTAAAATGTCTTAGAATATTTGTGGTGGGAATCTTTTGCTTGTTCAAGAAGGAAAGCCAGATTT
Organism: Erythroxylum areolatum; assembly: GCA_024520975.1. Classification (NCBI taxonomy): domain Eukaryota; kingdom Viridiplantae; phylum Streptophyta; class Magnoliopsida; order Malpighiales; family Erythroxylaceae; genus Erythroxylum; species Erythroxylum areolatum. The sequence continues at coordinate 5,335,742 of JANIJH010000223.1, forward strand.
CATGATCACGTCAAAACCAGATTGGTATCTCCGTCCCTTGTATCTAAGTAGTGAATGAAATCACTTGGTCACCTACTCAGCTATGTTCTGTGCCATTTTATCTCGTCCACGTAGTTTTTTAATTCTTCCATAAATGTGTTGCATAAATGTATAGGCGAGATAAGATAAAAGAGTTGGAACAAAACAAATGAGACAGACGATTTGTTTCCGTAAAAAGAAAAAGAAAAAGAAAATTTTATTTGAAAATTTATTTATTATTTAAAATTATGTTAAAGTGCAAATTCATTTTTTTTAGTTTTTTTATAAAATTTTATATTTTAATATTTATAAGTTAACTTTTAATGTTAATATATTCACGAAACAATCCTTATATGCAAAATGAATTAATAATGTATGATATTTCTTCTGTAATAATAAATTTTATTGATAAATTTGATAAAACTAGAGTAAAAAGTTTACTTTAATTATTTTTAATACTTACGAAATCTTATTTAAGGTTAGTATTATTATAAAAAATTATATATTTTTTTCTCAAAAAAGACATAACATTTTTTAAATTTCTTAATTTAGTGCAATTTCATAAATAATTTTTCAAAGATTGGCAAACTCAAGTCATAGGGTTATTTTTGTTGATATAATTAATAGTTAAATACTCACATGATATTTGATTATCGTATCATATTAGTTAAAACAACCTTTTAACTTAAGGTTATGTTTGGTTAGAGGTTTATTAATGGAATATAATGAAATGTAATATTATTCTATCATTTGAGATGAGGGTTTATAGTGGAATGGAACGAGATAGAAAATGAAGGTTTCATATTACATTATATTCCATCCTAAGCAGTAAAAATAAAAAACCTCCAATTTGAGAGATTTAGGATAGAATGTAATTTGATAAACAACTTTACATTATATTATATTATAAACCCTCCATCCAAACAATATTTCACTATATTACATTATGAACTCTTATATTCTTCTTAAATAACAATTTTCTAATATTACATTCATTTACATTCCATTCCATTATAAATCATTCTACTTTATTTCATTTCGTTTCATTCCATTAAAAATTTTACGTCCAACCAAACATAACTTAATTCGTACGACATTTAAAATGTTAGTTTTGAAATTAAAAATTTTGATACTAAATTAAAATAATCATATAAATTAATATTATTTAATTTGTCACCCAAAACAAAAAAGTTATGCCTTTCCAATCATCTTTTAAGTTGCAAACTTGCAATAAATAACAAGTAAAGGCAACGAGTGATGGATGAGAAGACTTGACTTTAGTTTAATAAAGAGCAGAAGTTTATCCTTGTTATTATGGTTTGCCACCTCATGTACAAGTGTATAGATATATTATAGTTATTGGCAACTTGTCGCCTACTAAACACAATCTCTTACCTTGAAAGTACCTTTTCAAAAGGTACAATCTTGTCAATCCCATAAGCCTTTTAAGATCAGAGTTTCAATAGACTAAGAATTAGGGTTACATTCCTGTAAAACTAAATCAAACCTTTAATGGTGTTAAAGATAATGTCATAGAAAATGTATACCAAGTTGAATACGCTGAGAATAAAAATATGTTAAATTTGCAAATAAATTAAATTTATCATTTAGTTCTCAAGTATTGACTTATTAAATAATTTATTTGAAACGTACGATTTAAAAAAACAGCTTGATTTACTAATACACATTCAAATAATAATCATTATAAATTTTACCATTATCTAAATAAATAGATCAAACCGTCTTAAAGTTGACTCAACTCGATCTCTCATAGTGTGATTTGTGCTTGACCTAAAGTTCAATCATGTTGGAGTCATGCAACTTAAGTCTATCGAATTATTTAAAGTGACATTATTTTATAGTAGTAGTCGAGAAAATTTTCGATCAATCCAAACTTAATTTATTAATTTCGAGTGAAGTTGAGTCAAACAGGGTTAAATAAGTTTTACCGTCTCTATAAATACCATTTTAGGTCTAAAGAATATATCAAGAGAAGATTTTAACTATCCATATTTACATCCAAGAGAATCGGTATTATGAACGAATGTAGAGCAATACCTCTCGATTAAATATTTAACAAAACTAAAATTTACTTGACTCTTTTGTACAAACGTAAACAAAGAAATTGGTAATTTAATTTGAGCAATGTGCTCAATTTTTTATATGAAAGTAGAGTGATTAATTAGTTTAATTTCATAGTTTGATCTTTAGTACAATTTCCACCTAAAAGGATGCATTAACACATGTTCATAAGACAAATACTACACTCCTCTTAACCACTTTGAGGCCAAATACACTTGTCTGTATACAAGGCTTACATGTATAGACCTTTTGCCTTTTTCTTAAAAGAGATGGAGACTCGTTTGATTTGGTTACTTGTAAAACAAATGTACTAATAATATAGTGACTAGTGCCTAACATTTGACTCAATCTTAACACATTTGTCTAAGTCAAAATTGTTCAATCATTAATTAGTTTTTACTTTATTTATTGTCCATTAACTAATTGCCACTTACTTTATTTAAATATAATTATAAGATAAGCATCTTTCTAGACTTTTTTCTCATTTTACAAATGTCTAGGAAAGTCCTTTTTTAATATTTTATTTTAAAAATATATTATTAATAGTGGTTCTGCCGGATTTTGGCTGAACTGTACGTTGCCGTTTGAATCCATGAGTCTGCTACTTCCGGTGATGATTCCGATGCAAAGATACCTGCAAAACAAAGGAAGGCACGTCGGGGGTTGTGTCCCGATTAGCCCCTCCGACGCTCAAGTCAGTC
>JANIJH010000223.1:5338642-5359097 GCA_024520975.1 Erythroxylum areolatum
CCATGGATGTGTGGATCAGACCCGTATTAACCAATAGGTGCGTGACTGACTGATCGGCTTGTGGGTTGTGGTGATTGAGCTCGGGCCCAATACAGCCGACCCGACCAAATAGTATTGATAGTGAATGGGATTTAGATCCTATAATTTTTAAATAAAACTTTAGTCTAATTAAAATTTAATTTAGTTTTCATATTTTTATTTTTTCTAAGTTTCGATCAAGTTAAGTAATGTTCTAAAAATTGAACCGGCTCAACATTTTCAAAAAATTAATTTTAATTTAACATTTTTCTTTTTCAGTTAAACTTTAAATTTGATAGATGATGGTATTTTTCTTCAATTATTGTTAAATTTTTTTATTTTTATTCAATCTTTAATCGAGTTTATGACAATCTAATACGTATTTAACCTTTTAAATCTTAAATTTCTTGTTTTACCAATTTAACTTTTATTTTGGTTTTGAAAACAAAGTTAGACATTGAAATTATTTTAAATTTAAGTTTTAACTCAATTTGAGATTTTTTTTTTTTGTCGATTTGAGTTGGATTCCAATATCATAGTCAAACTATCACACTAAGAATGCAACAACTCCGCCTTATTTTATGGTTGACATGCCATTTTCATAATAATTTGCATGCCAAACATCATCAAAGCTTGTTAATACTTGTACGGTGTCGGTAATGCTAAAAACTAATCTTAGAGGTTTAACACACACTATACCCTAAAACTGCTAAAATCTAGACGACTCCTAACCAAAACCTCAAAGTCACAATTACAAATTAACCCACTTTTGTTTATGTAAAGCTTATTTTCTCCCCCAAAAGCTCAAACTTTAAGATAATCTTCTAAATAATTATTACTGTAACTCAATATGAGAAAAGGGGTTATGATATTTTCACAATAATAAATGATTAAACCATAAATAACTCTATACAGATTAAAGTTTCTATAGATGATAATTAAGTGTCTATTTGAATAGACTTTTGAGAGGTTAATAAGTACTTTAATCCGTCACAAAACTTTTTTTTTTAAAATGATAGTTGTGTTGTAAAATAAAAAATATTTCTTTAATAGATATTACTTTTTTGGCAACCAAAATACAATCTTTTAAGAAGTTCAAATTAGAAACTTCTAAAAAAAGTACTTTTTTAGGTAAATTTTCATATCAATTAATGAGTCTATATTTAATCCCTTTTGTCCTTATGTTTTATACATAATTCTCACAATATCCACAAACTCATCTTCACGTTTATTTTGAGAGTTATATAATATTATTTAGCTTTTTTATATATTTTAATATTTATTTTTATATTAGTTTTACTTATATTATAATCAATATAAAAGATTTGGTTAAATATATTTTCATTTATGTTTCATGTGGTTTAAAATTATATAATAATTAATATATTGTGTTTTGCATATTTTTAATATACTTTAAATAATATTTATATTCATAAATAATTTAATATTTATATGCATAAATAATTTTTATTACAAAATAAAATAGAGTTAAAATTAAAAATATTTTTTATTTTTATATTGTCAAACAGTTTGCTATATGAAACTCTTTTTAAAAAACTCTTTTTTAAATGATAACCAAACAATTAACTAACTTCTTAAAAAAATTCTTCTTAAAAAAGATCTACAAAAAAAAAAACTTTATTAACAAAAAGCTTTACTATTATAAGTCCAACTAAACATAGGCTAAACTTACCGATAAAAAGTAATGCTTTTTTCGTTAAACATCAACGGATTCAGTCAGAAATCAAATTAAAGTTGATCGATTTTTGGACCAAACTCAAATTTAAAATTTTAAAAATTAAGATTTAAAATTTAAAATTTAAAAGGCCAATTAATCATCCAAACTCCAATTTGAGTCGGGCTTGAACCATTGTGAATGCGAGAAAACCCTAAGTTTAGGCAACGTGCAAGAAAGAGATTCCATAAATGGGATCGGACTCTTGAGATTGTTAAATTTGCTGATTGTATTGAACTCAGAATATCAGCCTAGCCCAACCCATGGAAATGGGCCATCAACAAGTACAAATCCAAGCCAGCTACTGTCACGCATGGTACGTGAAATGAGAGGTAAGCCTAATAAGTTCAATGGGTATCAGACATGTGGTCTAAATATTGTACAGTCCAAGCTCAAAATATGCACGGATCACCAAAAATCATTTTTTGAAAGGGTCCAAGTCATTTAAGCCATTAGGTTAAACCTCAAGTCGACGTGCAAATCCAGTCCACTCCAAAGCTTACTTTGACCAAATCTAACCTATTACTTAGCATACACTCAAAACATAACAACCGTGCCAAAAGACAAATCATTATGCAGTTTGCAATTTTTATAACAAAGTTGGAATAACAAATAAAAAGCAGCAAAGCAAAATGAGATAGAGAATCAGCTTCGATACAATAATACGAGCAGATGATATGTCGAAGTGATGATAAAGGATGAGAGGGCAAAAACAATACAGAACAAACAAAATAGACATCGCATCGCAACTACTACCAAGGAGCATACAAATGTCGACTTTGCCACGCCTTAACCAAAGACCAATCCCTATTATTAACGAGGGGAAGAAAAATAGGCATTTTTCTCACCCTCCCGGCATTTCTTCATTTACCCATTTTAGACCTGATACAAAACTTAAATGTTGATATTCTTCTTTCCAGATACACATGGAGAAACATGAGTAAACACGATACAACAAATCTAGGTGAAGCAGCAATCATCAGAGGTCTCACTTCTCATATTGTCATTTGATTCCTTCAAATGTGCTCCACTGCCTCTTCTTCTTCGTCCTCGTACTCACCCTCCTCATCAGCAGTAGCATCCTGGTACTGTTGGTACTCGGAAACCAGATCGTTCATGTTGCTTTCAGCTTCAGTGAACTCCATTTCATCCATCCCCTCACCTGTATACCAGTGCAAGAAAGCCTTTCTCCTAAACATGGCGGTGAATTGTTCACTCACTCTCCTGAACATTTCCTGTATGGAGGTAGAGTTCCCAATGAAGGTGGATGCCATGGACAGGCCCCTTGGAGGAATGTCACAGACACTGGATTTCACATTGTTTGGAATCCACTCCACAAAGTATGAAGAGTTTTTGTTCTGGACATTGATCATTTGCTCGTCAACTTCCTTGGTGCTCATCTTGCCTCGAAACATGGCAGATGCTGTCAGGTAGCGCCCATGTCTTGGATCGGCAGCACACATCATGTTCTTGGCATCCCACATTTGTTGGGTCAATTCAGGGACGGTCAGAGCACGGTATTGTTGAGAGCCACGTGAGGTCAAGGGGGCAAAACCAACCATGAAGAAGTGGAGACGAGGGAAGGGGATGAGATTCACAGCAAGCTTTCTGAGATCTGAGTTGAGCTGACCTGGGAACCTCAGGCAGCAAGTGACTCCACTCATGGTTGCAGAGATCAAGTGATTCAGGTCACCAACTGCAGTAAAACCATGCATATCAGTTTCTACATTGCAACAATTATCCAACATAATGACTAAGGTAGTACAGTAAAATCATTGATGATGTGAAATTATACAAAGCCAACATCAGAATGATGATTAAGCATTGAAATGGAGAAACCATCTCCACTTCTCTTCAAGAATTATAATGTCAATTACTGAACGGTTATACAAAATTTTAGACATAGATTTCAGTCACACCCGGAAGTAAAGAATTGTTAAACAGTGTTCAGTGTTCAGTGCACAAAGAAACTGATTTAGAAGCAATTAAGTGGTTGAGGATACGGCAGTGTAACATCGACAACATTGTTTTGAACACCATGTCAACCAGACATTTTAAGCCAACAGATTCAAAAGCTAGGCAATTCAGAGCTACTTACAGCTGGGAGTAGTCAGTTTTAAAGTCCTGAAGCATATATCATATAAAGCTTCATTATCCAAGACCATGCACTCATCTGCATTTTCAACAAGCTGATGAACAGAAAGAGTTGCATTATAAGGTTCAACCACTGTGTCTGAGACCTTTGGGGATGGGAACACGGAGAAAGTGAGCATCATCCTGTCAGGGTACTCCTCACGAATTTTTGATATGAGCAAAGTACCCATTCCAGAACCAGTACCTCCACCAAGTGAGTGGCAAACTTGGAAACCTACATAAATAAGAGAGAGAGCAAACAAAGCTTAGTTAGCTATTCATGAGTTTTACCCTTTTAAGAGGATATGAAATAAACAATGCATCAGATTCTTCAACGTCAGGAATCTTCCGACAAACCTTGAAGACAGTCGCAATTCTCAGCCTCCTTTCTCACAACATCAAGAACAGCATCAATAAGCTCAGCACCCTCAGTGTAGTGACCCTTGGCCCAGTTGTTCCCAGCACCAGATTGTCCAAATACGAAGTTATCAGGCCTGAATATCTGCCCATAAGGACCAGTGCGGACACTATCCATGGTACCTGGCTCCAAATCCATGAGCACAGCGCGAGGAACAAATCTCCCACAGGAAGCCTCATTGTAGTAGACATTAACACGCTCCAACTGCAGATCTGAGTTCCCAACATACCTTCCAGTCGGATCTATTCCATGCTCATCACAAACAACTTCCCAAAACTTGGAACCGATCTGGTTCCCGCACTGTCCACCTTGAACATGGAGGATCTCTCTCATTTTTTCCCTGCATTACCAACAAATATGAGAAATTATATTTTTAAAAATCATTCTAAAATGTCAATCAAGCTAAATCTCACACATCCAAACTAGTTAGTCCCGAAACAAATCACACCTCCCGTTATTAATGATTTAATGATTTAAAAAAAAAAACTGATTAAGCGCAAAATTAGCAGTTTCGGAACAAAACCAACAGATTTACGGCAGAATTAATTGATCAAGTAAAATCAATCGATTGAGTAGGAAATTGATACATTTTCAAATTCTTAATAGTTATACTGGATCTTTTATGTTTCATTAAAATAAAAACTTCACACACTCAATCACTGAACAATTAAACAAAGCTCAAAAAACACGTGAGATCTAGCAATTTAACAACTCAAATTCTAGTTAAAATCTACAACAAATCTAGTCACCTTATAGTAGAAATGAGTACATTGAAAATCGGTATCATATTTACAATTAAAATATTAAAAAAAAATCCACCAACAAGCAAGAGTAAAACACATAACACCAAATACATAAAGAAAAAGATCAAAGTTCATTAAAAATGCACAGATCTGTTCAGATAAATACATGTTGTGAACTTTGAAACCATAGATCTAGAGAGACAAAGAGTACCTGAGAATGGATTGTCTAAAAGAAATTTCAAATTTCGAAATTTACAGAGAGAGATTTTTGTGAGGAAGTGAGGCGGATAGAGTGCGATTTATATATAGAGTAGAGTGAGATCGGACGGTGTGTGATTGTTCCCTCCTATTTTGTTTGGACACGTTTGTCGCCGTTCGATGGTTGTAACGGACGGTCCAGATTTCGATTTGTTTAGATGCTTTAATGACGGTTTTATGTTTTTAAATTTGGGGGTTAAGTTTTGAATTGACCAATTTGCCCCTAAGCTTGTATTAGTTTATCCGCCCTTTGACTTCGGTTTGAAGTTGAACAATTATTGACGAATGTCTCAGGGTCAAATCACCGACATAAACTCTGATATATTTACCAGAATGTCCCCTCCTGATCTTTAATTCTTAATAAAATAAAAGAAAGCACCTAATAACTAGTAAGGACAAAAAATAAATCTCTTAAATTAAAGAAAATGTAAGAAACATAAAAGTTAAGCTAAATCCCAAATTTATGCACAATCTTTTTAGTAATAAAATGATCCACGAATCTATACATTATTACTTTAATTATTCAAAATTAAATATTTAATTAATTTCAAACTTTTTATTCGTCATCTAAATATGACTAAACTTGGACTTAGGCTCGACAATTAAGTATGATTATTCGCCCAGCTCCATCTTTTTGGAATGCTACCTAAATTTGATCAATTTCGAGTTGTGTAATTTGAGTCCGTTCAAAATTTATCAAAACGATGTTGTTTTATAATAAACTCAAGTTCTTTTATATTAGGCTTCGAACTGAATTACTAAACTTGAATTTGTTCTGTTGAATTTACACGGGTCAGTTCTAATTTGGACTTATTCTATATCAACGGTTTGAATCTAATTAGAATTCGAGTTAAGCTTAAACATATTAAATAAAATTTCGCATACAAGTGTGTTTAATCATGTAAATAAAAAGAATGGGCAAATAGGTAATTTACTTAGTTGTTTAGGGACAAAAGCCCAAGTCTATGGTCCAAAATGGTAATTTAAAAGAAAGTGAGTGTCATTTAAAATAATAATACAAGATCGCCGGAGATATTAAATCTTTCGTGCCATTGGTGCTGTCAGGCCAGCCGAATAAAAGTATTTCCTTTTCCATTTCATAAATTTGCATACTAATTCAAATCACCTCCACATTTTAGCGCGTGTAAACAACGGAGCTCCCCTCTATTACAGTGATAGTAGAAAAATGGGTATTTATATAATTTTGATATAGTTTTATATGTTATTTTAGGTACCCAATTATTATTTTACAAGTCCTCAAAACAAAAGTCTTTAATAATTTAATGAAATTAATAAATTCTTAAAATTTAAAATGTTAATTTGATATATAATTAGATTTTATATATCAAAAAGTTAATTCTTTGAACTTTTGAAAATTATTATTGGATTTAATTTTTATTGAATTTATTAAATCCTCAAAATTGTAATTCTTGAAATTCCAAATAATAAATAAAATGTGATTTAATTATGTAACTCTAATTGTGTTTAAATTTTGTCGCTTAAAAAATTTTCTCTAATTAAAAATAAAGTTGTGTATTATTGAACCTCTTTAAACTTCTCTTATAGTAAAATTTTTATTAGATTATTGTTGTTGAGTTTAAATTTTATATATCTAAAATTTTATTTTTAATCTTTTAAAATATATTTTCGAGTTAAATCATTATTGATGTAAATATTTTGTATAACTATAAATTTTTAATTTTTAATTAAAGAATAATATTATTAATTAATTTTGAATTCAACTTTTAAAAATAAACTAAAATTATATATTTCAAATTCTTTTAAAATAAATATTAATTCAAAATTATATCAAAAAATTTTAAGCTCATAAGTTTTATTAAATACGCTAAACTTAAACATTCATAAGTTTTATTAAATACGCTAAACTTAAATATTATGTAATTTTGTGGACCAAATTAAAAGTTAAAAAAAAAAAGAGAATAAAACGATATCTGATGGGGAAGGCGCGTGTGGATCGAAAATAGAAACTAACGAAAAAGACAAAACTGTGGGAAGAATAAGCAGCAACTCACATGAGATAAGGTTTCCAATCACAGACGCAGACATGTGAGCTGCTTACTATTATTATCATTGTTTCACTCGCCTTTTTTATTTTTTTAATCGCCAACTAACCAACCAACCAACCAACCAACGCGTGTAACCTAAAAACTATTGACAAAGTTAACAGAACCTGACCCATACTACTCTGGTTAGAACTTAACCCAACCATTTATTGACCAGATTCAGATCTTCCCAACTCAAGTGAACGAGAGGCTTTTAGGCTTTTCCTTGCTTTAAGGAGGCATGACAAATATTCTAATCTAAATCTAACGAGCTTGATCTGAGTTGAAACGATTTTAGACTGAAATTGAGTTTCTTTTTTACAAATTTTGCTTCAATCAGAAGTCGAATGCTTGACCTAGTTTGATTTGGTTCAATTAAAGTTCGAAGTGTTAAAAAATAATGTAATTTTTATTATAAAACTTCCTTAGGTATGTATGTTTTATTTTTCAATCTTGAACTCATCAAAATTTTAAATTAAACATGAGCTTTGGCAGATCTAAATCTATCCCGATCCGTTATCACTGCCAACTTTAAGATTGAAGTATACCTAAAATATTGTATTTAACATAATTTTTCTCTTATAATTCAAGTTCTAGGTTTTACCGGATAATCCTGGGACCTATGAGTCACCCACTCAGACTCATAGAAAGGTAAATCCAGGTCTGATCCTAGATAGTAACAGAGGTACCTGTTCTAACAGACGGGTCATCACTAGAAGAATTACATCATCTTAAATAAGGCTGCTCCTCCCAATATTCGAATCCACAACCGTCACACAATCTTCTCCCCCTTTCTAACGCTAGGTTACCTCATGAGGGGCAAGTTGTTTTTATTTTTGAATTTATTGAATGTGTATTGAGTAAGTTAAATTAAAAATTTTATTCAATTTTACAATATCAATTAAATATATTAATATTAATAAAATACTAAATATCTCAATTTATTATAAGTATAACTTAAATTTTAACTTTGATAATCTTTATCATTATTCTTATTAACATCATATAATACCAATTATACCATCCCTATCAAGATTGATTGACATAACTTAATAGTTAGGACTTTGAGGGTTGTTGAGGAGATAGCATTCATGAAAAAAGGAGAGGGTTGCAATGGATTATCAACGCATCAAATGAGATGCTTTCAACACTTTACTTAATCAATGTGGTCTGGTTGGCTTCCAATTATTGAAGCTGTGACATCATTGTCGTTATTGCACTTTAATGCCACAGAAGGAACTAATATTGGTCATTGATGGTGATAGTGCGTTTTCATATGGGTCTCCTTCTCAAGGTTTGGAAATGACTGGGTGGAGTCAGTTAGGCTAACCCCAAATTCAAGCTGGACTCGATAGTTTCTACTCAGAACTTGGACCTGGCATGAGACTTGATCTAGTCAGAGGTAGTCAAGCTTAAGCTTGACTTGGCCCAATTCATCTTATTTTTATAATTTAATTATAAAATTTTATTTTATTTTTTAATGATTATCGAAATTGGTGAAAAGTATGGAAAATATAATCAATCAACTAAAGTAGACTTTTGGGAAATCAATAAGTACTTTTTTTTACTACAAAAGCTTTTTTTAGAAAAATAAATATTTGACTGTAAAATAAATGACTTTTTTGACAGTTAAAATACAACTTTTTACGAAGATCAAATTTAAAGTCTATAAAAAATATATTTTTATTTAAATTTTTCATATCAATCAATGAATCTATTTTTTAGTTCCTTTTGTCCTTATGTTCTACACATAATTCCCACGATACTTTCAAACTCATCTTTACGTTTATTTTGAAGTTTATATAATATAATTTGGCTTTTTTATATTTTTTAATATTTATTTTTTATATTAATTTACTTATGTTATAATTCATATAAAAGATTTGGTTAGATATATTTTTATTTATATTTCATGTAGTTTAAAATTATATAATAATTAATATATTGTGCTTTGCATATTGTTTAGTATACTTTAAATAATATTTATATGTATAAATAATTTTTATTACAAAATAAAAACTAGTTAAAATTAAAAGTGCTTTTTATTTTTATGTTGTCAAACAGTTTACTGTATGAAGCTCTTTCAGAAAAATTCTTTTTTAAATGATAGCAAAACAATCAATTGACTTATTAGAAAAGTTCTTTTTAAAAAATATCTACAGAAAAAAGTTCTATTGAACTTTCCATAGCCTGTTGAATAATTTTAATTAATTCCGTCATTTCACCGATTTGAACTAAATAACGAACTAATTAATCGCTTTCTTTTTGCCATTAGATTTTTCAATCAAATTCGTCGTAACACTCATAATGATCAACTTTACGAAGATCCCACTACCCCCCAGAAGCTTGTAGCATTGGTCCGGATAACTCCCAATTTATTGCTTCCTCTGCACCAACAATACCTATTCCTTCATGACTTCAAAAGAATTGAACGAGGAGCTGTATTAGGTGAAAATCTCATGAATGGTTTTATAGAGTGATAGTAAGAGTGACTTATCAGTCAACTTTTTCATTATTATACCCAAAAAACCAAACTCTGCCTTACGTAAAGTTGTCTGAGCACGTGTCAGTAGAACTTTTTTCTGTCGATGTTTTATGAGAAAAGCTTTTCTAAGAAGTCAATTGACTATTTGACTATCATGTAAAAAAGATATTTTCTGAAAGAGCTTGATACAAAAAATTGTTTGGCAATATTAAAAAAATATTTTTAATTTTAACTATATTTTTTGTAATAAAAATTATTTATGCATATAAAAATTATTTAAAGTATACTAAACAATACGCAAAGCACAATATATTAATTATTATATAATTTTAAACCATATGAAACATAAATGAAAATATATCTAACCAAATATTTAATATGGATTATAACATAAGTAAAACTAATATAAAAAATAAATATTAAAACATATTAAAAAATCAAATAATGTTATATAAATCTATTTGTGGATATTATGAGAATTATGTGTAAAACATAAGAATAAAAGGAACTAAAAAATAAGCCTATTAATTGATCTGAAAAATCTATATAAAATAAATATTTTTTTGATAAGCTTAAATTCTGATTTTTTTAAAAAGTTGTATTTTAGTTAAAAAAATTATATTTATTAAAAAGATATTTTTTATTTTACAATCAAATAATTATTTTTCATTAAAAAAATTTTACCATAAAAAAGTACTTATTTATCTTTGAAAAATTTAACCAAATAAGCACTAAGTCTAACTAAATAAAGCCCAGAGTAACGAGGCAGTGACCTTCAGGAGTATACTTTCCTCACTGCTGTAGCTTCAGTCTTTTATGCTTTCTTGGGCTTTTCGCATGTATTATTAGGCTTGAACCCTGTTTTCCAATGTTACGTTAGCCCCAACTAAGCAAGAGAGGCATTTGTATCAAAGTGCAATTTCATCAATGTTCGGATTGGGTCGAGTTAAGAGAGTTCGAATTCCATTCAAAACTCATTCGCCTTAATTTTAATTTTTATTAAAAAAAAACTAAATTCCTCCTATGACTTAAAAAAATAGTATTTTTCAGATGATAAATATTAAATAATGAAGAGATTCCATTTATATAATTAAAGCACCAAGCTTGTCCAAAAGTTAAGCAACATGCATGGTAAGCTTCAATTTGTCATCATTTCCCACTAATCCTTGCTTATTTTGTTATTCACTAACGAGTGTTTATTGTAAGATAAAAAAGTATTTCTTTAATAGATATGATTTTTTAGACAATCAAAATACAACTTTTAAAAAATACATTTTAAGGTAAATTTTTCAGATCAATTAATGAGCTTATTTTTAGTTCATTTTACTCTTATGTTTTATACATAATTCTTATAATACCTACAAACAAATTTATATAATATTAGTTATTTTTTATATATTTTAATATTTATTTTTGATATTAATTTTACTTATATTATAATCCATATAAAAGATTTGGTAAGATATATTTTCATTTATGTTTCATATAGTTTAAAATTATATAATAATTAATATATTACGCTTTACATATTATTTAATATATTTTAAATAATATTTATATGCATAAATAATTTTTATTACAAAAATATATAGTTAAAATTAAAAAATATTTTTTTTATTGCCAAATAATTTATAATATAAAGTTCTTAAAAAAAACGTTTTTTTCAATAATTATTAAATAGTCAACTGATTTTAAAAAAGAAATCTACTAATATACGCCTAATCATATAATGGCTGACAGCAACGAGGCAGTGACCTCCAACAGTATACTTTCTTCTCTGATGTAGCTTCACTCTTATGCTTTCTTGGGCTTTTCGCATGTATTATTAGGCTTCCACCTGTTTTCCAATCTTATGTTAGCACTTAGCACCAACTAGCAAATTGCAATTTCATCAATGTTCGGATTGGGTCGAGTTAAGATACGGGTCGAATTCCATTCAAAACCCATTCGTCTTAATTTTATTTTTGTATAAAAAAACCTAAAATCCTCCAATGAGTTAAAAAAAGTATTTTTCATATGACAAATATTAAATAATGAAGAGATTCCATTTATATTATTAAAGAAGCAAGCTTGTCCAAAAGTTAAGCAACATGCATCATAAGCTTCAATTTGTCATCATTCCCCACTAATCCTTGCTTATTTTTTCATTCACTACATTGCAAACGCCATGGTTGGGCCCTCTCCTTTTGTGGTATGCAATGATACGTGTTAATTAAAGAACATTCTTAATTGTTTATTTCATAGCATATAAACTAATTAAATTTATTAAAATTGCTAATTTGGATTCTAATAATTCAAATTATTATTTGGTATTGTAATATTTTATGTAATCTAATTAGTTAAATTTACTTAAAATTATGCAAATTAAAAATAAAAATACGTTAAATATGCATATATCAAATTGAATCAACTCGGTCACTTTCTTTAAAATTATTAATTCGTTAAATAATTTACTCGATACCTTAATTAGTGGAGATAGTAAAGCAATAATCAACTCCTTCGTTAGTATCATAGAACAAGAACTCCTTGAAACCAAAAGTCAATAGTCAATACTTCCATGTACCTCAAACTTGGTCTTTTTTTCTTCCCTTAAGCTATGGCTATCTCTCCAATTGTCAAGGTGAAAGCACATAAAGTCGTAAACTAAGGCAATTTCAGCCGGCTTATATGTAATTATGTTGCTTAATTAGTCAATGGTATAGTCTAATTCATTTATTATTCGAACTAAGAATGAGTAAAACTTGGTTTAAAATTGCGTAAAAATTAATATAAAAATTCACGCGTAAATTGAGAGTTAATTATGTTTAGATATATCACACGTAATTTTAAGTATTATTACATCTAATAATGTAAAAATGCTCACATAATAATTCATATTCATGGTTTAAAATATTAAATTATATTTTAAATAGATTTGATATAATTAATTTAATATTTTTGTATTCGAGAAAGTAATTAAAATTTTTATAATATTTTAAGTTAAATTTTTTGACGCATTGATATTTATTTAAATTTTAGAGAAAAATATTATTCAATTAATGAAAAATAAGGACTATTTTATCAGAATATTGATTATGATATTTAAAATTTTAATTAATTTCTTGATTTATATCAAATTGACAAAGTTTACTAACTAATCACTTTGTTTCACTGTGATGGGTCATGATGCATGCTCGAGGTGGGATAGCAATTGTAGGCTTTATTTTCTTGAAAGAATCACCTTTTTAAGAGAGATTTCTAACATTGCATCAATACAAGGGACTTTATGCTAAGCTGGTTGACGAATTGTCAGGCAAAGATCACACCACCGCAAGGATTCATAGGCCAAAGTTAAAAGCAAAGACGAGACGAGACTCTTGGGTCATACTATTTGGTCCCTACCATGTGAAGTGGATGAGGTGTTGAAGAAGGCCACAGAGCATTTCATGACTTTGCTATTATATTAAAGCTGATAAAAAAGAAAAGCAAAGCCAGCTCCTCTTCACTATTGCTTTCGAGAAAGGGGAAAAGAAAGATAAGGACTTGTGAGAGCCACCAAGACCTTGAAGAAGAGCTGTCAAGTTGGTTTTGCTAGACGTTTTTTAGGGTTTAGGTCTAAATTTATTCTCTAAAAATTATAAATAATTCATAAACATAACATTAGACCTTATCTGCAAGGATCTACCCGGCTCGAATGGAGATTAATCTGGGTGTGGATGACTTAAAGGTGCATTCCTATAATTGAGACCCTCTTAAGACACCTCGTGAACAAAAAAAATAAAAAAATAAAAAAGATAAAATAATATTATATTATTTGTATAAATACAATAACTTGATGGCTAGTAAGACAAAGCATGTACATCAAAGGGTACCTTTTCGTGCACAATTAGTCCACTAAAATGTATCCTAATCCTCTTTTCAAAGGGTTTAATCTTATATTTAAGTATTCTTGAAGGATATATATAGAATAATTTAATCAACTTAAGAATGATAAAGTTGACTTTGACGAGGGAATTAAGGAATTCTATGTATTACATTGATAGTGGTGGAAAGCCATTTATTGAAGTTGATAAATTAATTAAATTAAAATAATTTTTCATAAATTTATAATTAGAACTAAAATTAAGTGGAATAAGAAAATTTAAAAAATGACATATACTTAAGAAAGAGTCTCTCTACTATTTAAAAGTAAGATTGTGTATTACTAAATTTCTCCAAACTTCAAGTATTAGCGGAATTTTTACTTTATGTTTTTGTTATTATTGTTGTGGTAAGCATTAATTATGATTATGAAACGATCTTTTTCTATCAAATAATGATTAGTCACAGTTGGGTTATCTTCTTTGTCCACCTACTACCCCAATGCATATAATGCATCATTTATCACCAATCTACCTTCGTTCACAAGCCCCTTAACGACCAGATTGTTCAAATGTCACTACTTGACTGAATTCATGGTGAAGTTGCTCACCATCACTTGTGGCTTGTGCTTCAATGAAAAAGGGTTTTGTGTTATTTAACCAAGTTTGTACTCAAATGGACCCCAATTGACTGAGTTGTTGCTTAACCAACTAAAGCATGATTACGACTTGTTAAACAAAGTTACCACAAGCAACCATTGTCTTCCAACTTTTAGAATTCACATTTTGATATGAATTCAACCCGAAATTAACAACAACAATTTGACGAAATTGTTGATATATAAGATATGAAAAAATTTAGTAATACGTAATCTTACTCGTAACTAATTAAAAAATTGTGTTTTTTTATGGAACATATGAAAAATTCGAATTGATGACTCGATTGAGTTTAGGTTTTGGGTATGCACGCATGCAAATTGTGTATGGCATGGCTCACCTCACGCATGCGTTGTGGAGCCTGCCCCCCTAAGTGAAAATAAAGGGACTACAGATGCAACAACCAAGTACTTGATTTCAGGGCCCTTTCACATTTGAGCTAAATAGTACACATGCAAGTGTACCGTTAGCATCAATCACCTTCAACTTTAGGGGAAGAAGGTGTAAGAGACGTGTGAGATCACAACATAGTGTATACTTTCTCCTCATGTTCATATAAGACATTGCATATTATAAGGTATAAACTATTTTTTTATTTATCTAAAGGATTTAAGCTCGCTATTATACTCTAAACCTTTACTCAAATTGGCTCTGGGATAAATAAAAATATGGGTATTTTCATGAATGTGTATAATTAGGTTAAGGGAAATGACCTTTTCCCTTTATTTGTACGATATTTAAATATTACAAAATGAGGTACAAAAATAATGTTAAGAAAGCTCAATTTGAATAATCCCATATTTAAACTTTGATGTTGGCACATATTTAGGAATAAGAATGATGAAATGAGAGAAGCATGAATTATGATTAAAAAATTACTTAATTTTAAATTACTGATTTATGTAATAATTTATTAAGAATATGTTATTTATAATTTTTTTATATACATCTGTATAATTATTTCTTAAAAATAGAGAAAGTTGGTAAAATAAAGGAGGACTCTCTTGATAAATGACTATGATATTTCTTTGTCCTTCTACCAGCAAATTTGATGTTTCTAAATTGCTATGTCCTACTGTGTCTTTAAAATCTTAGCCATCCAACTTATTGTAACGAATGATTGAGATTTAGTGGGGCACAACATTTTGGGAAGAACAAATATGTTCCCTCTACTTCACTACTCTCTCACATGCCAAATATCCATGCATTTTCCTATTCCCTCATGGTGGTGAGGATTCACACTTTCTCTCTCTCTATATGTATATATTATTATAGTTAGAATATACTTGACTATGAATATTAAACACTTTCTTTTTTCTTGAATTGATTGTTTTACTTGGACAATAATAGACAGTATACTGCCCCACAATTCCCTTAATAATGTCTTTGTAATAAATGTGAAAAAGAAAACTTTTGATATTTTATTTTATTGAACTGTTTGACTCAATAGTGTATATGTGATGTATTGTGATAGTGTAACACAATAATTAATATTTGTTAAGTTTATCCCATGTTGTCCAAACTGAACCGAAAGTTAAGCTGGTAAGACAAACAATTTAATGTTTAAAAGATTCAACCAGTATTAGATCATCATAAAACGAGTTAAAGATTGAATAAATTAAAGAATTTGAAAATTGTTAAAGAAAAATATCCCTACCTATAAAATTTTAAATTTAATTAAAAATTATCAAATTGTTTATTTTGATTTATAAAATTTGATTATGTTACAAAAGTTATAAATTAATTAATAAACTGATCAGTTTTAAACAAAAATATTATTAAATTAAATTAAACCGTAAAGTTAAAAGTTAAGCCGAAAAATTAACAAGTTAAAGATTTAATGCTTTAATAATTCTGAAACTTATTATGATTAATATTATTTAAATTATCTTTTTATATTATAAATAATTTATAAAAAACTACTAGAATAATAATTATATACCCGGGCTTATTAGTGTAATTTTGGTAGTTGCATCGGCCAGCAATCCTCTCTTTAGCCAACCTTACCCACCAAAAATAGCCGCACTCCAATGAGTAAACATACCCCACAAACCAGGTGTAAGTGGGGCCCGCTTTAAGACACAAGTGGGACCCACTTTACTGGAAGTGGGCCCAGTGCATGGGATTTTTATTACTGTTAACTGCTTTGACCAGACAAGCTTCAAGAGTTACTATGAATGCTCCAGACAGCTAAAAGCTACTGCTACACAAAGAACGCAGAAACAACAATATATATAACAAAGAGAGCTTTTGGAAAAGGCATGAACCCTCAAAACCATCCCTTTTAGATTCTTCCCCTTCTCCTTCTCCTTCCCCTTCTCCTTCTCCTTCTTCAACTCTTCCTCTCTGCATTCACATTCTCTCTAAGTTTTGCTGTTGGAGAAGGAAAAAGCTCTCTGCATGTCCTGACATTTGTCAACCTGTAAGTGTTTGTTGATCAGATTTGCAACTTTTAACTTGCATGTCCATCATTTCTCTATCTGGGTTTTCATGGTTTCCTTAATAAATGTTTGTTCTTTGGTGTTCTTTTTAGTTAGCTTTTGAATGAGTTCTTCTTGGCTTGTGCTTCCAAGTTTTAGATTCTTCTTGCTTTCTGGTAGAGGTTGTCTGTGTAACAGCTATTCAAGATCTCAGATCCTTCAAGATCTTTCCATATCACACATCTTTCAAATTTTGTTGTAGCTGTCAACACATTCAAATGCATTTCAATTAGTCTTAGTTGTTACAAGATTTGGAGTAAAGATTTTAGGAATTAGTTTTTCCTTGTAAAGCTATATAAACCAACGATGTATACATAATCAACAGTACCTTTTTACTGAATCCAAAACTCTATTAGTCTGTGGTTGAGTATGGTTTACTGAGAGAAGAAATTTGTGCAAGGAATCAAAACTGCATATCTGTATTTAAAAGTGAAAATCATAAATTTGTGGACTTTTATTTAATTTATTATATAAAAAGAGAATCAGTTCATGCTTAGTTCTGTATTAATAAGGAAATAAGTTTCCAAAAAATGGGGTTAGAATCTAAAAATGTCTGGTCTTTTTCCTTATCCGCTTTTCTTGGCGTGCTTGTGTCTGTAAAAATTAAACTAATGTATATTTGGTTGCATAAGTTAATAATGGCGTTTCTACTGTTCGTTTGGTTGTTTGTTGCTCATTAATTGAAGTTGGTTTGTGGGACTTCTTACTTGTGGACATGAACAAACTGAGTTTCCAATTTTGTTGGTACCCGTCATCAACCATCAACGAGACAAGGGCAGTTGGTCAACATATGATGTCTTTCTTGTTGTTGCTTTTATCTTTAATCTCATTTTCTTCCTATTATTGATCTCATTGAACTCTGTCCCTCTCCTTTCTCCTTCATAATTGGATGAAAGCTGACCAGGGATAGATCGGTAGTTTTGATGGTAGCAACTGTCAGGACATGAAACTTAGTGTAGATGTCTTTTGTATATGTTGGTTTTGTTTTCCCATTTGTTAATGAGGTCTAATACAGAGATTCTGACGTGGCCAGAGAATCTAACCTTTGATTCAATGACGAAGATCATTCCTGAAATTGAACAAAGCATGGAAAAAGTGATTCTTCCGGTTTCTGTGGATGTGAGCTTTGCTTCTAATCACTTTCCAAAGTATAAGCTAGGACCTGATAATCAGATCCTAGAAGAACCAAAAGAAGATAACAAGGGTCCATCCCTGAAAGAGGTTGTTGATCAGGAAACCATGCAGCTGTCGGATCAGCACAAGCGTCTCTCAGTTCGTGACCTCGCCAGCAAATTTGACAAGAACCTGGCTGCTGCTGCTAAGTTAACTGAGGAGGTTCTCAAACTTTGACATTTTCTTCCAGGGGTTTAGTAAAATTTTACTTTTTCACTGAACATGAAGTGGCACATGCAAATAGGCATCTTTATTTGAACATTCATCTTTTCTTTTTCTTTCTCAAAATCAAAGTTACACAGATCTTCTATTGTTTTCTTAATGTTTTAAAACATCTAAGATATGAATCACTGATGAGGGCAGATGGTTAAATGAGATATATTGAGCTATTCCCATTTCTTGATTTCAGGCAAAGCTTAGAGACACTGCTTCTTTGGAAGGACATGTTCTTCTAAAGAAGCTTAGGGATGCATTAGAATCTTTAAGAGGCCGTATGACAGGGCGAAACAAGGAAGATGTCGAGAAGGCCATTTCTATGGTCAGTTTGTTTTCTAATTCACTCTTTGTGTGTGTGTGTGAACAGATATTCTATTTCTTTTCCTAGTTGAATTTAGTTTACCATTCCTATCACAAATAGTTACTCATGCCAGTAGCTCTCATCACTTTTTTCTTCCATTCAGGTTGAGGCATTAGCTGTTAAATTGACTCAAAAAGAAGGAGAACTAATCCAGGAAAAGTTTGAAGTAAAAAAGCTGACAGGCTTTCTTAAACAGGTTCGTTAGTGGCATTTCTTTCAGTTTGTGCATGGATTACTTGATTTGAATTTTTCAGTTACATACAACCATAGAAAAATTGCGTGAGCAGCTCCTTTCGTAATCATAACAGTTCAATTAAGTCACTTTGATTTGTGCCCATGAAGCTTTCTAGTTTTGGCTGTTCTTCCTATTATGTCTTTGTGAATACTGAGAATTTCATGTTAACTTGCAGGCTTCAGAAGATGCTAAGAAGTTAGTCAATCAGGAAAAGTCTTTTGCTTGTGCTGAAATCGAAAGTGCTAGGGCAGTTGTGCAGAGGTTTGGTGAGGCCCTAGAAGAGGAAGAAAGGAATGCTCAAATTTCTAAAGATCAGGACCCTGTGAGTTCTGCAATTAAGTGCTTTGTTATATTTTCTCATCTTGGTGGCAGTGTTTTATCATGTGATGATATCACCATCTCATCAATTGAAGTCTTTCTAGAGGTCTCTGACATAGTTTAGTACAGGAGATTCTTGTCAAAACTATGGTGTTATCGGCTGATGCGAATCATTTTATTCTAGGATGTTGAAAAACTAATTGAGGAGGTTCAAGAGGCTAGAAGAATTAAACTGCTGCATCAGCCAAGCAAGGTAACTGAATGTTATCCCCTTGGAACTTTTATTTCTAATAGGTATGTTATTTATCTAATTGTTCTTCCATGTACATGCAGGTCATGGACATGGAACATGAGCTTCGTGCCCTACGAGCTCAAATCCGAGACAAATCTATTTTTTCAGTCAAACTTCAGAGAGAGGTTTGTCGAAATTTTTGCATGCACTTATGTTCTATTACTTTTGGTGGCTTTATAACTGTTCTTTTGTGTACAAGTTGATCAAGGTGCTGACTTTGTCCAACTTTTCCTACAATGGTCTTTTATACCTAAAAAAATATAGCTCATACCATGTCATTATTTTGCTTATGTTCTTTTTAATGCAGATTGATCTTATTTAGTTGCATAGTACTTGGTGGTTTTCAATTGGTGAACCAAATTTTAGTTAAGGTATACATCAATTAAAGGTTTTAGATGAGAACAAAAGTTGTATCTTTGAATTTTCTAATTCATAACAAGTCCATTGTTCTCAAGAAGTATTGTAGGTTGTCCGTGCATAGATACTTCGAATTCCAGAACCTGACTGACACAAGTTTATAGTTTATGCCTCCTGAAGCTTGGCATTTGGACAATCCTACCTAAAGTTGCCACTATTAATTCCATAAATGAATAGAATTTCTTCATTTTGAGGTCTTTTTTTGCATTTCTTTTTCATCTTTGTTTGTTTTTATTGCAAATCTCATTATTGTATTGGTTAGTATGTCATGAATGGTGCCTGTTTCTGTATGATTGTTGGTCATTTCATAACTGATGTTCTTATGCAATCTAGGTGGCAATAAGCAAGAGAGCTGAGGAGAATAAATCCTCTCTATATGTCCTAGATGGTTCTGAAACTCTAGGTTCAATCTTACAACTACGACCTCGCTCGAATAGTGCATTATCTCTTTCAAAATGCTCAATTCAGTGGCATCGCTTGTCAGCTGATGGCAGTCAAAAGGAAGTTATTTTAGGTAATCACTCGTCGGTTAAGATTGTATTAACTATTGATGCTTTTATGGGATTAATCTTTCCCGACATTTCTGTGTTATTGAAAACTTGCTGATACCTTGA
>JANIJH010000223.1:5371051-5382876 GCA_024520975.1 Erythroxylum areolatum
AGACTCGAATTGTTTTAATTTATCTGATACAATCACTGAGCCTAACTTTAAAGTTATCACAGGCCTGGTTTTCTTTTGGATTCAGGGTGACCCAATGGGTCATTGCAATCAACCTCTACTTTAATCAATGGTTATTGTCCTGTTTAAAAACGTACTCTTCAGATTTCAGTGAGATTTTTACTAATTTGTTATATTTGTCTCTTGTGTTAACAATTTAGATTTTGATACCCCTTACTGATTCATTCATAGATGCTATTTTTCTTCCTTTTGCAAGAAAATAACTTTTTTTCCCCCTACCAATATTGTAAACATGATGATTCTGAGTTTAATTAAGCAATTTCAGTCAAACTTGAAGTTTAATCAAAGTTCAATCAAAT
The DNA here is from genome assembly GCA_024520975.1 of Erythroxylum areolatum. Classification (NCBI taxonomy): domain Eukaryota; kingdom Viridiplantae; phylum Streptophyta; class Magnoliopsida; order Malpighiales; family Erythroxylaceae; genus Erythroxylum; species Erythroxylum areolatum. The sequence continues at coordinate 5,371,429 of JANIJH010000223.1, forward strand.
TCGATTTACATAATCTACTTTAATTTCTCAAAATAACTTCGATTTGATTTCAAATTTCTCATTTTTTTAAAAATGGAATTTACATAATTATAATTTAAATTAAAATAATTAAGGAGAGAGTTTAGATCGTTTATATCGAACTTTTAACCGATCTCCAAGAGGTAGATATAAGTCTAACCAAATTAAATCGAACCAAAATTATCAAACCGGCTTGTTCTAGCATTTAGATTTCACAAATATCACTTAATTAACATGCTATAATCTCACCTTTTTTTTTATAAGGAGGAATTAGATTCTATGATATATCAAATATACATTAAATAAAATTTTGAAGTCATATAATAACTCACTAATCATGTAATTTACATAAGTCAACAATTTAATATAATGATTACAATTTTGATTTGACTGCAAAAATTGTAAATTGGGTTTACTTTAATAAATTTTGTTGTTAAAAATTGATTGATTTATTAATTAATTGTAAATTTTTATAAACTAAACCAATTAAATTTTGTTTAATAGTTTCCTTCTTCAAATAAACTTCATCTTTTTTTATGGGTAAGTATAATCTCATTCTTTAATTATATTTAAAAATTTTAATTTTGTTAAGTCTTAACTCAGTTTTATAATATTTTTAAGTTTTAAATCTCTTAATTTATCGGTTTAATTTTTAATTCAATCTATAAAGCATTGAAATAATATTAGTCAATTCAAGTATTTCTGCCCCTTGCACTAGCGTGATTAAGATATGAAGATTTATTAGGGAGCCTACCAACCACCAATTAAACCATTATTGGCCTTTAAATGATTCATTCCCATTCATACAAATGGTCCTATTAAACAGGCATAGATCACTTGTATCAGTTTTGTAGTTCCAACCTTATTATAATCCATCTCATCCATATATTTATATGAATAAATTAATATTTGTCATTTTTAAAATTAGAAAGAAAATAGTGTTTAATAGCAAATGAAATTACCTATTTCAGTGTACAAAACTAGAACAGGTAATTTTATTTGCTATTAAACACTCTTTTCTCTCTAATTATAAAAATGACAAAAGACTAACCTTTTTCATAATTATTTAGTATTTTTTTTACATTTATTATCACCAACTTTTCTCTCCACGTAAGTGTAATTTATGGGTTAGATAGGAGGCAAGATAATTATGTTATTGGCCAAATTGTAAGAGCATTATGACCTTTTGAGAAGACAAATCTTGAACATATGAGAACGTAAGTTGTGAAAATGTTAGCACCCATAAGCATCATTGAAATTCTTGTTGCCTCACTTGATTTATACATATTTGAAAGTGACTAATTTTCAGTACCAAAAAATAATTATTAAAAAATCGAATATGTTTAGTTGGTTAAAAATTATCAAACCTATAGGCTTGTTCTAACATTTAGATTTCACAAATATCACTTAATTAACATGCTATATTCTCACTTTTTTTTTATAAGAAGGAATTCGATTCTATTATATATCAAAAATACATTAAATAAAATTTTGAAGTCATATAATAACTCATTAATCATGTAATTTACATAAGTCAACAATTTAATATAATGATTACAATTTTGATTTGACTGCAAAAATCATGAATTGGGTTTACCTTAAGAAACTTTGTTGTTAAAAATTGATTGAATTATTAATTAATTGTAAATTTTTATAAACTAAACTAATTAAATTTTATTTAATAGTTTTTTTCTTCAATTAAACTTCATCTTCTTTTATAGGTAAGTATAATCTTATTATTTAGTTATATTTTAAATTTTTAATGTTGTTAAATCTTTAATTAATTTTATAATATTTTTAAATTTTAAATCTCTTATTTTATCAGTTTAATTTTTAATTCAATTTATAAAACATTGAAATAATATTAGTAAATTCAAGTATTTCTGCCCCTTGCACTAGCATGATTAAGATATGAAGATTTATTAGGGAGCCCTCCAGCTACCAATTAAACCATTGTTAGCTTTTAACTGATTCATTCCCATTCACACAAATGGTCCAATTAAACGGGAATAGATCACTTGCATCAATTTTGTTATTCCAACTTTATTCTAATCCATTTCATCAACACATTTATATGAGTAAATTAGTCTTTTGTTATTTTTGAAATTAGAAAGAAAATAGTGTTTAATAGCAAATGAAATCACCTGTTCTAGTTTGATCTACATGAGTTTGTGGATAAAAAAGATTGGAATAAGGTTGAAAAAGCAAAATTGGAACAGATGATTTCATTTGCTATTAAACACTCTTTTCTCTCTAATTTCGAAACTGACATAAAAACTAACCTTTTTCATAATTATTTAGTATTTTTTACATTTATTATCACCAACTTTTCTCTCCACGTAAGTGTAATTTATGGGTTAGATAGGAGGCAAGATAATTATGTTATTGGCCATAATTGTAAGAGCATTATGACCTTTTGAGAAGACAAATCTTGAACATACGAGAACATAAGTTGTGAAAATGTTAGCACCCATAAGCATCATTGAAATTCTTGTTGCCTCACTTGATTTATATACTTTTGAAAGTGACTAATTTTTAGTACCAAAAAATAATTATTAAAAAATTGAATATGTTTAGTCGGTTGAAAATCTTAAATTGATTAATTTTTTAATTCGGTTTATTTTAATAACCCTTATTATTAAAGATGGATTAATTTATTAATTAATAAGTCAATTTTGTTAAATTAACTAGTTTTTATAAATTAATAGTTTTTGATTAAAATTTAACATTTTAATAAGCAAGGATAATGATTTTTTTAATCTTATTTTAAATTATTTACGTAAGTTTTATAACGGTATAATATACGGCAAAATTTTAAATTTTTTATTTTATTGGTTTAATTTTGATTTTTAAAATATTGCCTGAAAGAGAAGCTATTTATAAAAAGAAGAAAAAAATATAAAAGAAATTAAAGAAACTGGAATTAACTAGAGACAGCTTGGCTTAATCATGGTTAAAGTTGACAAGGTTACACTTAATTAAGTAAGCTGAACCCTACAAATAAGATTATTATGACTAATAATGATTATGAATCAATGGAAAATCTGTTTTTTTTTCTTCTTGATATGATCCAAACTGACCTCACGCTTATCTCCATTCGCCAACAAACACATTGCATTTAATTTTTTTTTCCTATAAAAATTGAAGACAAGCAGTACAGATCAGCAGCAAATGTGTAGCAGTTGTTACATGGTGAAGTCTAATCAATGTTCATGATGATGGATCGCAGTTAAGACCATTAAAGACCTTGTTCTTCCCTGTGTTCCCACCAAAAACACACCTCCTTACCCAGCAAACATCCATGGTGGTTCGTACCCTATTGAGTAAATTGGTGGCATAATTCACAATCGTTATTTTCTGAGTTTACAGCAAGTAAAGTTTCAGTGTATATAAAACATAAGAATATGAAGGAGTTCGGTGCAATAAATCCTGCAGAAAAATAGCAAATGAAATGAACAAACCAAAGTAGCTTTTCATCAATGTTTTGGTCCTCAGGAACAGTATACGTGACTGACTGTTCTTCAAAACTTGAGTGACAATATTGCAACACGCTCGTTTGATGGTGCTAGGTCCCATATAACACTTTCTTTTTTCCCCTTAATCTAAACAATGTTAAGCCTATATATATGTCATTGTTTAGGTCGTTCGGATTAGCTAAATCGAATTACATGATCCGATTATTCATATTAAACAAACTAATTATGAATATAATCCATGTTAACAGTTTCAATACATGAGGCAGAAGTTTGAGCTATGTAATCAACAATGTCAAACCTATATATCCTTGTTTAGCTGGATCAGATTAATGGAATCGAATTATGTGATTGAATTATGCATATTAAACGAATTAGTTATCAATATAATCTACGTTAAGTGTTTGAATACATAAGGCAGAAGTTTGAGCTTATGCAATAAAGATGATTACTTTGCTCATCTTTCCTTAATCTAATCAATGTCAAACATATATATCATTGTTTAGCTCGATCAAATTAACGCAATTGAATTACGTGATTGGATTATGCCCATCAAACAAACTAATTATCGGACTTGAGCAGGCATAATCCATGTTAACTGTCCCAACATGTATGGCAGTGTCTTCTTCTTCTTCTTCTTTTCTTTTTTTGTTTTCAATAAGAAGTTTGATTATGGCAATGTGTTTTTGAGCACAGAATGAGAAGTTTGATGGTAGCAGTAATGTTCCAATAATGATACATAGGACCAGGGACTTTGACCAAAAGTTAGAGTAGAAAGGGAAGAGAGAAAAGAAAGAAAAGGTAAAAACTGCATGATAAAAAAGGAAGAGGCTCTCTTAGTTGCTTGCAATAGCAATAAATTTTCTTTGCCTTAATCATGCTGCGCATGTACTCATTTGCTGTCCCAATCTCCAGAGGATTTGGTTTTTCTTGCTTCTTGCCATCCAAAAGGCCGTTCCACTCAATTATATGTATACATACGTATCTTTTTACCCTAATTCACACAACTAGATGTTTCATTCATATATTGTGTCTTGGGGAAGACTCTTCATCTTTTATAACTTTACATATGCATATAACTCATAGACCAAGACCAAGACTGTGAAAAGGGAAAGCTTTAGTCTCTTTCTAATCATTTTTAGGAATTTTTTTTCTTTTTAAATGTTATTTTTGGATGTGAAAGCAAATAATAGTAAGAGAATTTATTAAAAGCAATTGGCACTATTTCATACTATATTGATATATGAGTTCAAGAAAAAATATTTCTATTTTTAATTTATTAATTTTCAATAATTAATAGAATATTTTTCTCTTGTGTCTTCTTTATTTATAATTTGATATTCCGTTGTTCTGAAATTAGAAAAGGCCCATTAATTCATCCCAAACATGTACCTCCTTTACTCTAAGGTTAGTTAATTAGATGATTTCTTAAGAATTTGTAGTTAGTCAATTAGTTATATAGCATATAAACCGAGACTAAGAAAAGGGAAAGCTTTAATCTTTTCCTAATCATTTTAGGAAGAAATTTTGGTTTCTTAATGTTAATTTTTGGATGTGAAAGCTTCATTAATGAATTAAAAGATTAATAATAATATTAAATAAAAACAATTAAGACTATTCCATACCATATTGATATATAAATTCAAAAAAAATTAAATATTAAAATTTCTCTATAGATTATCCTTTTTCATTAATAATTCGATATTTTGAAGTCCTAAAACTAAAAAATACATTAATTTATCTTGAATTTGTAGTTCCTTTACCCTAAGAATAATTAGATGCTTTCTTAAGAATTTGTGATTAGTAAATAATTGAAGGCCATGGTATCAAAAGTCATACAAGAGCTACCAAACTACTTCTTGGAGAAAAATTAAGAGTACCAATGAAAGGAGTGGATACTTTGCAGGACAAGTTATGAAGATTTATGGGTCACTCCCTTTCTGTTCTATTTGTGTGTGCAAAAAAAGAAATCCAAGTGTCCATGACTTTCATGCATACACCTTTCTTTCTTCTCCAATTAAAAAAAAAAAAGAATATAAAGCAACTATAAACATCATCATTTCTTCTAAGAAAGTGGTGACTACTAGCATTTTGGTATATATTGACCTCCCACCCCTTTATGTCCCACCAAAGTCCTGAGTATAACTTTCTTTTTTTCTTTTCAATATAGCATCTTGTGAAAATTTCCAAATTGAATACTGTATTTTTCTCTATTTTCCAAAAACTATCAATAAAAGGGTATACTAATCTGTTTTTTTAGTCAAATTTGGTAGTGATCAAAGTGTTACTATTTCTCATAGACATAACCGAAGACAAATTTCATCTCCAATGTCAACTCTAAACAACAATTGAACTATGATATCTTTTTTTCATCCACCAAACTTTGGCTATAAATTTTTCTCTTTTTTTTACATAATTTTTGCTGTGCTAAGTGAAATCCATCATAACCCACCACAATTGACCTCAAAATTAAAGCTAACACACAAAAATCAGGTTTGAACAATGATATTGGATGGTCATGTTTGTGGGGGGTAACTACATCTTGTAAAGGGTCCACTTTGACATCCTAATTAGGTAATGGTTGTCCGTCTTTTCAAATTATGCAACCATGGAGTGCATTATGACCATTGACTAAATTACTTTTGATAAACTTCTTTTTTTATTAGCTTGTCAAGGAATTTATTGTCATCACAACTCTAAGAAAATGCAACATTTGCTTGATCAAATTGACTTACTTTTCTTACTTTTATGAGTTAATTACTATTGACTAAAAGAACCTTATATTTTAGCTTAGTCCCAATTAATATCACTTTAAAATATTTTTATCATACTTTTATTGTTTCCATGTATATTTGATTAATTTTATTAATGATTTTGTTGATTAATTACTATTTTGATTATTTGAATAATGAAGATTTTTGTTTACAAATATTTAGAAAAAGTTTGAGGTCTGCTTGGTTTTATTGTAACCTTTAGTTTTTAGTTTTCAATTTTAAATTCAGTAAAAACTGATTGAGTTTTTTATTTTTGTTTTTAATTGTGGTTCCTTGTAGTTTTCATAAATATATGAAAAACTATAAATTATTTTTGTTTTCTATTTTTATTATACAAAAATTTTATAATTTTTAATATAAAATTTAAAATATATTAAAATTCATATATTTCAAAATTCTGAGATAGTTATTTATTGAAATAATTTATTCAAAATAATAATATTTTTTTAATAATTTAAAATAAATTAATAAACAATATTAGTTTATAAATAATCTTAATAATTAATTACTTAAATAAAATATAATAATTGATTAATATTTACTAGCAAATATTATGTAAAAAGTTTAATTAATTAATTCATAACTTCAGTCTATTAATAATAAAAATGTAACTCCATTAATATTAAGAGAGAAGTAAGATCTTATTTTTATTTAAAAAACAATAAGATAAAATCAAAGGTGAAAATTAAAAACCACAAAAGTGAAATCATACTTGTAATGCAAATGTGGAATGAACATTAGTTATACAATTAAAAGTTGGAAGAGTTCAAAAGTAGCATATGAATAGTATGAAATTGTGGTTTAGTGTTTATTATTTTTCACTCGCATTCCTTATCTTTATATTTGGTAACTAATAATTAAGTGATAAATTTCATAAAATACCCAAAATGTTTTTTGAGGTACACATTGCACAAGTTGTATTGAATTATCCTGTGTCCTAACCTGAGGCATATTCTCATCACGTACCATTAGCCAATAACTCTATGTAGTAAAACATGAGAACTCCCCAAGAAAGTAATTTTCTCACCACCCAAACATAGCTAAAAGACATTGCTAAAGACCTTAATTAGGTTAGCTTCCATTTTCAAGTTGTGAGAACTTCTAACAACTCTCTCTCTCTCTTTCTAAACCAGAGCACAGAGACTTTGGTTTCTCATCAGAAATCGGGCTCTGAAATCATCAAACATAGAAGCTTCCCAACGCAAAACTACTCTCTTCAAAACCTATGCATTTTGACTCTCACCCTACATTGACTTTCCCTCTTAGATACAACTCCTAGGCTTGTAAGCAATAGAAAGAAACCAAAAAAGCTTGCTGCTTCATATTCCTACTCCATACCATTGCCTACAACTCCAAAACTCAAGCCAGTGTTTTTGGGAAGAAGAGAGGGGAGAAAGAGAAGTTTTTCCATATGCCATGAAGTGGATTAGAAGGAAGAAACAGATGAGTCTTAGCAGAGAACTGGCTTGCTTGTGTGTTTTTATTGTGTTGATCATATCACAGTTAGGTCCTAGCCCTTGTTATGCTAATGGGTTTGGAAAGTCCGGTAGATTCAAAGGCGGGTCTGGTTCTGAGATGAGCTTTTCCACCAAGTCTAATGGCAGATTCAAAGACAATGCAGACCAAGGAAATGATGACGTTTTTGGTGCTGAAAAGAGGAAAGTCTATACAGGACCAAACCCTCTACACAACAGATAAGTTCTTAAGAGTTTTCTCTCAGACACTGAACTTCTGTTTCAGCTATGAGATTTTTTTTTCCCTTCTTTGTTTCCTTTCCCTTTTTCATGTTCATTATCTTCTTCCTTATATATATATATATATAAATATATATTTTCTCTTTTAACAGTAAACTGTGTTTCGAGCTTATATTAGACATGTAAATGATTGAGAGTTTAGGTTTGGTATTTATTTTTTTTAATTTTAAGCAAGAACATGAAACATTATTAATGCCATTAATGCAGTTGTTGGTGATATAAATTCTTGTCTGCTCTGAAAATGGTGGTTGTCGTATTTGCTTGCTGCTGGTTCTTACTCAAACCAAAACGAAAACCAAAAAACATAAACCTGATCAGCTTTGAAGTGTTCGAATCCTGATTTAACTTCACTATCTGTTCCAAAAATTGTATGGCAACTAGCAACCATAAATTCATGCTCCAGGCACATAATATCAAGGTTTTGCATGGTCATTTGCAGAGTTTTGAAACTATACAGGTATGTATTTGCAGGTATACGAATACTCGGATGATCATATAATACGGAAAAAAGAAATAAATTTATGAACAGAAACTTGAGGTCATTTCCATGGAGGTTTTACCTGGTGGAGGGTAGGAAAAAATTACAGGAATTCTGAACATTAGTTTATTTTTAAAACTTTGGAGCTTATGATCAGAAAACCTGTAATCATAAAAATTTAAAGAGAAACAAAAGATGGGTGAGATTGATTTGTCTACAACCATCCTATCATCTTAATTTCTTTGTCTTGAATGATTATGTGACACGACCCCACCTGCAATTTTTTTTTTTTTTCTGGTATCTGATCCTCCATATGCCAACCATGTATCCACTATCTTGGTGTTGTTACAAAACAAGAAGAATTATGTTTTCTTGGATTATTAATTACTGTTATATGCAGTATATTTTGCTTTTCTTAATATTTATTTAACATACCAATCACAAAATTATATTAATTTCAAAAACTATAATATGATATGATAAGAAAAAGAAAAGTTAGCTTCTTCTTGTTTTCTGAAATGGAAAGGAAAAGCAGCTTGATCGAGGTTTCTTCTTGTTCCAAAGTGCCTGAACTAAAAAGAGATGATTTTTTAAACATCCAATATCGGAATTTCACGGCTAGAACAAACACCTTTTAATTTTACCGATGGTTTAAAATCAAATCCAAAGTTAAATAAAAAAAAAGAGATTTAAGATTTAAAAAATTTGGTTAAAATTTGAATAAAATTAAAAGATTTAAAATAAGATCGAAGAAAATTGTTTTTAATTTGATGTTTAATTAAAAAAGTAGGTAGTTAAATAAAAATTAATTAATTTACAAAAATCGTCTTATTAATTAATAAATTGCTCAATTTTTTACGAAAGTTATTAAAACAAATGGAATCAAAAAGTTAAAAACTGAACCAAAAAATTAGGAGGTATTTGTTTTCATTTTATTTTTAGTTTTAGTTTCTTTCATTTTTCAAAAATAATGAAAACAAAAAAAAAGTGGTTTTGTTTCCTTTTTTATAATCTGATTTATTATCTTTTAAATATATATTATTTAATTTTTAATAAAAATTATAAATAATTTAATGCAACATTATATTTATATATTTAATAAATTATAATTAATTATCAATAAAATTATGAATACTTTAATTTAATTTAATTTTTATAATTAAATTATATATATTTAAATTTAAAATATATAAATATTCAAATAAATTTTGATTTAATAATTAAAATAGATTTCAAATAAATTATAAATTATAAATTATTTATTTTATTAAAATAACATAATTTTATAAATAATTTGTTAATAAATTTTATATAAGAGATTAAATAAATTTATTTAATTAAAAATAATTTATTTTTAAGTTTTAATTAAAATGTAATTATTATCGATGATAAAAATATAACTACATTAACGTTAACAACCAAATAGATTTTTGTTTTTATTAAAAAAAATAATAACAAAAAATTAATAACAAAAACTAAAAACTAAACAACAAAATAATAGAAGTAAATCCAAACTGTCCCTACTGATTCAAAGTCTTTACGACTAAGCCATTCAAATCACTTCAATTTTTTAATCATAAAATTTTACTATTGTCCATTTGAAAAAAAAGAAAGTTCTTATTGAGTAGTGGCTAGGGAAAGTTAAAACTTAAAAGAAGGGTACATGTACCTATCTGAACAACAATGACATAAGAAAATGAAGATGTAAGGCTGCCAGATGGGTGAAAAAGTTCTGAAATCTTTCAAAAACATTAAATGAGGTCCTATTGTAAAACAATCTAATTTGTAAAATTCATGGGATTAAAAAATTTAAATATGCCAATCTCTAAAACTATTCTAAATAGAGTTTGGCTTATTTGAGAAAAAATAATTTTAAAAAGGAAAAGAAACAAATTTTTTTAATAAATTGATTCATCTTAATATTTTGTAAACAATTATCTTTTACTAAATTTTCATATTATTGTATATAATAGTCAATTATATTATTAATTTATATTAAAATAATTTGATGAATGCTTAATAATATATTTTTTAATTTTTTAATTCTACAAATTATTTTTCTTAATAATTTAGAATAATCAAGGTGTATCTTAAAATGAGTAAAATTATGATTATCCTTCTTTGCATTAATCCCACTTTATGGGAATAGCATATTAATGTTAAATTAATTATTTAAATTCTCTCGTAAGTTAGACATATCCGAACTTATATGAATCACTTTGAATGCTCTTTTTAAAATAAAATTATTTTAATTTAATTTAATTTACTTTAATTTATAAGTTTACAAAATCTAAAGCTAATCAACATGGAACTAAAAATAACATAATTTTGAGATAGCTCGAAGTTCAATCATACTGTTACGGTCTAGTTATCCCACATTAGAAATAAAAGAGATTAATGTGAAATTGATAAGTTTATAGGCTCTCCCATCCTTCAAACTAACTTTTGGGGTTGGTTCTTCTATAAGACCTGTAACACATACCTCCTCGCTCGACGTTCAAAAGGAAGAAGGAAAACTAAGTTTAAAGGGCATGTTGGGTTCTCTAAATGGAAATGATTTATTGAAAAAGATGGTAAAAACTTAACCAAGTATGCGAGGAAGGCAACCGATAGCATATTCTACTTATCTCATTCGCATATTTATGTTGTAGCAAACCATAGGGAGATGAAATGAGATATAACGATTGATTTCATTTGCACGAGTAGTGCATTAAAGAAGAGAATCTCTAGATACGATACGCCCAAGCAAAATCACCAAGGAGTCAGGACTCTGCATGCTCTCTTATTAATGTCAATGTTCTGAAATCCGAACCGGTCATCGAACTGGTGACTTTACTGGTTACCAGTTTGACCGGTTCGACCGGTTCAATTATTGGTCGAACCGGTGTGACGTAATAATTATACAATAATTATATTTAATTATATATAATATTAAAAATATTTAAAAAAAT
>JANIJH010000223.1:5408805-5443452 GCA_024520975.1 Erythroxylum areolatum
CACCCTCATCGTAGGGTATGTATCGGTATGACCTACGGGCGTCCCGGTGTATACTCTACGGTAAGGGGGCGCTACAATGGAGGACCGTTAAAAACATATAAGCGCATTTCTAGGGAGTTATATTGGGAGGGCATGAAGAAAGAAATTTATAGATTTGTGGCGGCTTGTTTAACATGTCAGCAGAATAAATACCTAACATTATCTCCAGCAGGACTATTGCAACCACTTGCGATTCCAAATCAGGTATGGGATGATATAACTATAGATTTTATCGAAGGGCTTCCTAAATCCCTTGGATATGCATCCATCTTAGTGGTTGTGGATAGGCTGAGCAAGTATGTTCACTTCTTGCCCCTTAAGCACCCATACACGGCATAATCAATGGCTGAAGTATTCATCAAGTAAATTGTGAGGCTACATGGATTTCCTAGATCGATAGTTTCTGACAGAGATAAGGTTTTTTTGAGCAAATTCTGGGGGGAACTCTTCAAGATGCATGGAACCGTTCTCAAATTCAGCTTAGTCTACCATCCTCAAACTGATGGTGCTACTGAGGTGGTGAATAGGTCAGTAGAAGCCTACTTGAGGTGCCTTGCAGGAGATACCCCCAAGCAATGGGCGAAATGGTTGGGTTGGGCAGAATTTTGCTACAATACCTCCTATCACGTAGCTCTAAAGACTACACCCTTCAAGGTATTATACGGAAAGGATCCTCCTCCCATTTTTTAGATGGGATAAAGGGGTTCAAGAATGGAGTCGGCTGATATATTACTACAACAAAGAGACCACTACTTGACCAAAATGAAACAACACTTATCTAAGGCACAAAATGACATGAAAAGCAGGGCTGATCAACACAGGAGAGAAGTAGTTTTCCAAGTGGGAGACATGGTATGGCTGAAGCTTGCTCCTTATAGACAATTGACGATAGCAAGAAGAGTTAGTGAGAAATTGGCCCCTCGATATTTCGGTCTATTTCGAGTTTTGAGAAGGATTGGAGAAGTGGCCTATGAATTGCAATTACCCGAATCAGCCCGAATCCATCCTATCTTCCATGTGTCACAGCTGAAAGCTGTGGTAGGAGAGGATAGAAATAGGCTGATTTTACCTAATAGATAGACAAGGGAAGAAGGGCCACTGGTGCATCCTGAACAAGTCTTAGCAATAAGACCACTAGGGGGATCCAAAGGATTAGAAGTCTTGATCAAGTGGGAAGGCTTAGTAGAGTCGGAGACTACTTGGGAAAAGTTTGATGACATTGTGGAACAATTTCCAGATTTTCACCTTGGGGACAAGGTGCAACTTATGGGGGGGGGAGCAGTGTTAGACCTCCTATCACTACGGTTTATTCTAAAAGGGAGAAGGAAAGGGTAACCGAGTAAAGTTACCACTTTCTGTTATGGTCAGGGGCTGGGGAGTCTTACGTGCATGTGGGAGGGGAGAGAATAGTAGAGTTTGTTACATGACTGACGTAAGAAGTTAGTTAATATAAATTCTGTAATGATTGGGAGGGGAGGTAGGCAATTACTAAGAATATACTGTGAGCCTTAGGTTGAAGAGAGCAACACTATCGAAGCTGGCTACATACTACCTTGTAACTTGACAGAAATTGTCGTTACACTTTAATAATATTCAGTGTAAAATCTCTCAGCTATTGAGAGTTCTATCAGTATGTTAGATTCAAGATGCAAAGTTGGGCTTAATTGCTCAAGTTAACATGACGACGAATTGTATGTTCCCACTTTATCTAAACAACATAGCTCATTCATGTTTTTCAGCAAAATTAAAAGGTGAGGCATAGCTATTGCATTGTCGCTATGGGCATTTGACTTTTTGCAGATTGAAAACACTACAACAGAAGAACATGGTGATGGATCTTTCTCAAATTGCAGCTCCTTTTGAAGTTTGTGAAAAATGTATTGTTAGTAAACAATACCGAAATCAGTTCCCACAAGGAAAATCTTGGAGAGAAAAGAAGGCATTGGAGCTTGTTCATTCTGACATTTGCAGTCCAATAACACCACATTCTAATTGAGGTAAAAGATATATAATTACCTTCATTGATGATTATAGTTGTAAGATATAGGTTTATTTTTTGTAAGAAAAATCTGAAACTTTTGTAGCTTTTAAAAGCTATAAAGCACTTGTTGAGAAAGAAGTTGGCAACCCAATAAAAGTTCTTCGCATGGATCGTGGTGGAGAATATAACTCACATGAATTTGTGATTTTCTGTGAGAATCATGGAATCAAGAGGCAACTTACAACAGCTTATACACCCCAACAGAATGGGGTATGCGAGAGAAAGAACCACACTATTATGAATATGATACAAAGCCTTTTGACAACAAGTGGCATTCCAAAAAGTTTATGGCTTGAGCAGTAAACTAAAGCATTCATATGTTGAACAGAAGTCTCACACTTGCTGTTCAAAATATGGCATTAGAAGAAGCATGTAACGGAAGGAAACCTGTTGTAGATCATTTCTGAATTTTTAGGTGTATTGCCTATGCCCATATTCTAGATGAGAAGAAGAGGAAGTTAGATAACAAGGGAGAAAAATGCATTTTTCTTGATGTTAGTGATCCGTCAAAAGCTTATAAACTATACAATCCTAGCACCATGAAAATTATCGACAACTGTGATGTGATATTTAATGAAAAACGTACCTAGTCATAGACTCGTAATGGTGTTAAAGAAAATATTCCAACAGATTTTGATGATGATGAGAAAGGGTAGCAACCTATGGAGAATGAGCAAGAAGAGGAAGTCACTCAGAATGTTCCAATAGTTGATCAAAGCTCACCTGTAGCTGAATCACAAAGACCTCAACGTCTTTGAAGAAGACCAATATGGATGACTAATTGAGTTAACCAAGGTGATGATCCACTTACACAATTTGCCCTGTTTTAAGATTGTGATCCTACCATCTTTGAAGTGGCTGTCAAAGGACTAAAATGGAGAAAGGCTATGGATGCTGAAATTACAGCCATTGAAAGAAATGATACATGGGAGCTATATGATCTTCCAAAAGGGCAGAAGACAATTGGTGTAAAGTGGGTTTACAAGACAAAGCTGAAGGAAAATGGTGAAGTTGACAAGTATAAGGCGCGCTTGGTAGCTAAGGGCTACAAGCAGGAGTTTGGTGTTGATTATAAAGAAGTTTTTGCTCCAATTGTAAGGTATGACACAATCAGATTGGTGATTGCAATGGCAACTCAAAGCTCATGGCCTATTTTCCAGTTAGACGTGAAATCAGCATTCCCTCATGGAGATTTAAAAGAAGAGATATTTATCGATCAACCTTTTGGTTATTTGAAACTTGGCAAAAAGCCTAAAGTGTGTAAGTTAAAAAAAGCTCTATATGGATTAAAACAAGCTCCACTGGCTTGGTATAACATATAGAAACTTTTTTTTTAAGGAAGGAGTCTAAAAATGCCCTTATGAACATACACTTTTTATAAAGAATGAGAATGGAGGGAAAATGCTCATTGTTTGCTTATATATAGATGATTTAATCTACACTGGAAATAATACAGCCATGTTTGGAAGTTTTAAGAAATCCATGATGGATAAATTTGAGATGTCTGATCTTGGTAAGAAGCATTACTTTCTTGGCATTGAAGTGATGCGGTCCTCTACTGAAATTTTTATTTCTCAAAAGAAGTATTTGCAAGAAATCTCAGACAAGTTTAAGATGAAGGATTGCAATACTGTAAATACTCCATCTGAGTTTGATGTGAAGATAAACAAAGACAACGGAAGAAAGAAGGTTGACGACATTCTTTACAAACAGATAGTTGGGAGTTTAATGTATTTGACAGCAACAAGACCAGATATAATGCATGTTGTAAGTGTGATTAGCAGGTACATGGAATGTCCTATAGAGATTCATCTTTTGGCTGCAAAAAGAATTCTCTGGTACTTGCAAGGTATTAAAGAGTTTGGGTTGTTATACAAGAATGGAGAAAAGTCATATCTATTTGGCTTTATTGATAGAGATTATGCTGGAGATTCAGATGATTGGAAAAGCACATCTGGGTATGTTTTCATGATGGGGACAGAAGCTATTTCATGGTCATCAAAGAAGCAATCTATTGTGACATTATCATCTACAGAAGCCGAATTTGTTGCCGCAATAGCTTATGCTTATCAAGCTATTTGGCTAAAGAAGATTATTAAAGAGCTGCATTTTAAGGAGGATGGACATACTTAGATCTAGTGTGACAATAGTTCAACAATAAAGTTGTCAAAAAATCCAGTTTTACATGGTCGAAGCAAATATATAAATGTGAAGTATCATTTCTTAAGGGATCTCACAAATGATAGAGTCATTGATCTTATTTACTACAGAAGTGAAGACCAGATTGTTGACATTCTAACCAAGCCTCTTAAGTTTCCAATGTTTCAAAAGCTCTAGAAGCTACTTGGAGTCTACATATGGAGCTTCAAAGTTTAACTTTTATTAAACTGAATGTTATGTTTGGAACATCAATTTAAGGGAGCGATTGTTGATGGAATTTAATAATTTACACATAGGTTGTTCTAGTTTTTTGCGAGTTTGTTTACCTAGTCAAAGGAGTTTCTTTTTTGACTTAGGATAGTGCCTATTTTCATGTTACTTTCAGTTATGTATTAGCCTAATTATAGGCTATTTGTTTATCAATGAAAGTCGTAGAAAAGTCAAGTCCTCTACTTTCTCTATATCCTCTGCTTCTTATTTTGAAAAACGTTTTCTTTAATTTTCTATTTATATCACTTGATTACCGATCTACGACAACCCAAACCCCTCTTCTTAATAAGCCCAAGTTAAAGCTCATCATTTTCTTGTTCGCTACTGCAAAGACCTTAGCTTTCACATGCCCACTCGTGAAAGCCAGTTAACTACGCTTTCACCAACATAAAATCACTTCAAAGTTCAAAACTTTGTACATCTGTCATAAGGTATAGGAAAACTCAAAGCGTTATCCTCTCAACCTTCATTGTTGTTACCTAAGGATGTCGCCTTTCATTTAAGATATTGAGTTCTTTTCAAACTTGAGTTCACTTCTTTTGTTTTATCTGCAAATTTGTTTTCTTTCGCTATTAAAGTTGAATAGAATCAAGACGATCTGACACTAATTATAGATATTTTAATCCTTTTTCTCTTATTCTTTTATCATTCTAAATTTATATTTTTAAAGTTTATATAATTATTTAAAAAAATTATAAATAAACTAAACTAAATAATATATATTCAACATATTTCTTAAAATTCACCATTTCATTTCTTGTCTATTTACGTTAGTGAACTAAACATCCTGTAAGATTATTAGTTAATACTATGTTACTCAGTTTTTATTTTATTTTTTTAATGGCATTACAATTAAGTATTTAAAAATTAATTATTATATTCCTAAAATTAGATTACAAGTACGAGTTACTATAACCGTAAATAATATGATTAATTCAAACGTAACGATAATAATAACAATTAAATATAAATCTTGCTGACATGCTGAATTTGAAGAAGTTTAATAATACGTAACTTTACTCCTAACTAATAGAGAGATTATTCTGAATGATCACTAAAATAAAATAAAATAAAACTGTAATTGTGATTATAATCGTAATCATAATCTTAACAAAAATAAAATAAAATAATTAATTCGAACATGAATTCTTAATTTAAATTTGAGTTAAACCTGACTTAAATTATTATCCTTAATCATACAACTAGACTTGTCTATTGAGACATAGTAATCAATAGGTACAAAAAAAATAAAAATGTGAAGACTTTAATTATCAAATCTTCTTTACTAAACAAAATTCAATTTAAATAATTATTTGTTATTTCCCTCAATTTTCCTTATACAAATTAAAAATCTTATTACCATATGAAAAAAAAATTAATATGACAAATGGCATTGTTGAAGTTAAATAATATTATACGTCTACAAAAGGTTTTATAAAAAATATAATGTAAATTACAATCAATATCTACGATTAGAGAATTTTATTAGAAAATTTAGAGAACTAATTGAATAAATTCCTATTTTATTCTTTTGTGTTAAATTACACCACATGATAATTAAAAAATTATATATATATATATATATATATATATATATATAAAATTTTCGTCAACTTTTTTTTTTAATTTAACAAAAGCAAAAAATAAAATAAGAACATCCTAAAATGTGAAAATGAAATTTTGAGATAGCAATACAAGCGTCGTGTTAAATTTAGCCTAAAGCACTTTTTTTAGTTTCTTCTATATATATACATATATATATATGAACTCAATTTGATTTTTTTTAATTTACATCTGACTGATAATTTAATTAATATTATATTAATCAAATAAAATTGTAATTGATAAATAAAATAATATTATTTTATTTAAAGTCATTAATTTCAGGCCGGCAGGTTAATTGCCAACCTAACCCCGTTATCTATGGCGAGTCCCCGACACGTCGGGTCCACTGCTTTTGCAGATTTGCTTATCAAGAAAAACGACATAAGGAGTCAAATCAAACGACAGTAAAAATAAACAAGCCAACCAGAAACCCCTTTAAATTCACATAAACACACCGAAAGCATCGGAGCACTCGGTCACTTTTCAAGTGAACTTAATACAAAATTCTCTGGTCATTATAACAAAAGACTCACTTACACATCATGCAACCCCATCCCTCGCCGGAAAATTCCTACCTTTACCAGTATCTCTCCGAGAATGGAACGTTCAACATTGCACCCTACACTTTCCCGGCGATGCAGAGCTTCTGTAGCTCTTCAGGTTCGTATCAGAATTACCCCTTCGAAGGGTCTGTAGTCACAGACATTACGCCACAAGATAGAGCTCTTGCTGCTCTCAGAAATCACAAGGAAGCTGAGAAGAGAAGAAGAGAGAGGATCAACTCTCATCTTGATAAGCTCAGGACTCTCCTTCCTTGCAATTCTAAGGTAATTATGTAGAAATTTATTCATTAAGTAACTTTCTTTTAGTGTGTCAGTGACTGTTTTTGCAGCTACGATTAGCTTCCATGGCAATGGAATCCTACGATGGGGTGTTGTTTTGGAGCTCATTAAGATTATGTTTCATAAGGTCAAAGCGATTTTTAAGTATTGAAACGTAAATAAAGGTCTTGATTTTCATGGAGGAAAGTCAACAAGAGCGCGAGTTTTTTGTTTTTTCTGAGATAGCAGCTGTCGAAGAACATGATAGTTAAGATTTTCCATGTGCTTTTCGTTTTCCTGGAAAGAAATTTCTATTCTACTTTCAGGTTTCGTGCTTTGTTGACTGTTTGGTAGCTCAGGAAGCACTTACAGGAAAAGCAAGCAACTGAAACTAAGAGCTAGTTCCTACTCCACACTTTTTGGCTGAGGGAGACGTAATCCCCGGTGACTAGATCAGGACTAACTTAGCTAAACTAAAATTACACAGGTTACTTCAGTAGTTGGCAATGAACTGAAACGAACATCTGAAACGCAACAGCTTTCTTGTGCTTTACTAATGGTTGTTTAATTTCTTTTCTGTTTTCACGGCACCATAAGAGAGACAAGTATAACCAAAATCTAATCTTTTTGAAGCTTTTTTGTGTTTAGTTGAGCTTTTAGATGTTCAAAGTTACAGACAGAATCTGTAAAAGTAAAAGCCTATCAAAGCCTCCGTTTCCTGTTGGTCTTCTTGGATTGCGATGTGTTGGAAAGTTTCTAAGCTTTTCGCATACTTAGGGTTTCATGAACACTCTTTTCTTTATCTTACCAACTGAATCATCTGTTCTCTTGTAAACCCTTTTTCTTCTTTTCGCAGATCGATAAAGCTTCACTTCTAGCTAAGGTTGTTCAACGAGTGAAAGAACTGAAACAACAGACCTCACAAATTTCAGGACTCGACTCTTTCCCATCAGAAACCGATGAAATAAGTGTTCTATCAGAAGAGTATTCAAGTGACGGGCAATTAATATTCAAAGCATCTTTGTGCTGTGAGGATAGGTCCGATCTTTTGCCAGAACTAATCCAGACACTGAAGTCTCTCCACTTGAAGACGCTAAGAGCTGAAATGGTGACGCTCGGAGGAAGAATGAGGAACGTTCTCCTTGTTTCTGCTGAAAAAGATCACAGCATTGAATCAGTCCATTTCCTTCAAAATGCACTCAAATCTTTAATGGAACGCTCAAATTCTACGGATAGATCCAAGAGGAGGAGGGTATTAGACCGCAAGTTAATAATCCAATGATAATGTTAGTTTCTTTGGTGTATTATCCTTTGGAAGTTGATCGATTTTAGTGTTTAATTATGATCTTGTATTATCTGGTTTCCATGTTATATGGGTTTGTTTGTTTTAGTGTAAAACCCATGAAAGAAGTTTAGAAAAGAAGAGAAGCTAGTGTGTGACAGTGTGAATGGTTAGCTAGCTAGTGGTCTAGGGTTTAGATAGTTTCTTCTTCTTCTTCATCTAGACGTCAGGTGGGAAAATGGAAGACTCTGTTTTCGGTAGAAGAAGAAGAAGTAAATGTAGCGAGTGTTTAATTATGTAATGTGATTACTGTTTTTAGTGAGAAACTGAAATTGGGAAGTTTGATTAGATCTTTACTACAATTTAAAACAGTTCTTTAATTATTAATTTTTAAAAAAAATATTATTTTAAGACTTCGGTTAAAAACTAATAAAAAAGCCTGTATATAGAATGATCAAATATTATTGATATGTAAGTTAATTCAAGTCTTAAATTTAATATGAATTAATTAAATTTGACTTAAATTAATAATTTAAGATAATTGTAAATAAATTATTGACTTAGTTACGTTTATTTAGTTTGGTTTGAGATTTAAGAATTCTGTCGGATTATAATATAAACAAAAATTGACACATATGATGTTTATACTATATTTTGTTGTTATTTTAACTTAAAATATAAATATTTTAAAAAAATAACAAATTTTGTCAAGAAATTTAATATAGTAGATATTAACAATTGAAAAACTCAACCGTTTCAACCTTAAAAATCTTGAATTGTCTAACTTTCAGTTCTATTTTTAATTTTTCGGTTCAGTTTACTTAAATAATTATTGTTATTAAAAACTAATTAGTTCATTAGTTAATTAATCAATTTTTATAAATTAAAAAGTTCTTATAAACTAAAATAAATCAATTAATTTTTATTTAATAATATATTTTCAATTAAACTTCAATTTTTTATGGATAAGAACAATATTTTTCAATCATATTTTAAAATTTTTAATGTTGTTCAATTTTTAGTTGATTTTATGACAATTTAATATGAATTGACCTTAAACTTCTTGTCGTATCGGCAATACAGTTTTAAAACATTAGTAAATATCTATATTTTTGTCTTAAATTTTTTAAGGGACTAATATCATCATTATTTAGTGATTATTTTTAAAACATTAGTAAATATCTATATTTTTGTCTCAAATTTTTTAAGGGACTAATATCATTATTATTTAGTGATTATTATCAACTAGTATTATTAAGTAAAAAATTATTTAAAGAGTAATCAAAACCTTTTCTATTTCTAAAATCTTATTTAATTTCATTATATATTGGGATAATATCTTTCATCTGTAATGTGCACTGATTCTAAGGGCAGATGAGAGTTGAAGGAATCTCTAGTTTTAGTAATTAGATATTAAATATGAGAATTGGGATCACAGGAATGTTGATAGTGACTGAATGGGACTTTAGAAGACAATGGTATCTGTGTTCTGCAAGTGAAACTTACTAGTGTTAGAGTTCCAAGCTTCTGTTCTAAGGACAATTCCAACTTCCAAGGAGAACATTCTCATAGGAAACATATAAGTTGTATCTGAATTCTGAAATTAAGATAAGATTATTCTGCAATCTCTCTCCCTTTTATTAAAAAAAATAATATTTCATGGGCGGGAGCAGATCTGTTGCTCCCGAAGTGCTATGCCCTGTCGTGTCCTTAAGATCCTAACCATTCAATTTATTGTAATGAATAGTTAAGATTTATTCAAGCACAACGGGCACAATAATTCAGGAACAACAAATTTGTTCCCTTATTGGACTACATCTAAATTTATAAGATTTTAAATTAACGACTTCTTCCCAATTAAAAAATGGTAAAGTTGACCTTACAAAACATGACTATGTGATAAAATTAATTTTGAGATAGTTAAAAGTATAATAAATTATTCAAAAATTAAAAATTAGGTTTCTAAAATAGCATTACTTTAATATAATTGATTAAAATAATATCATTTAATTTTATAGATTTATTTTTTAAAAATTAAATAGATATTATTAAATGATAATTTGAATGGTAACAAGCAAAATCAAATCGGTTGTCCTCAACTCATTGTGATTCCTAATTGTAAGCTAATGATGTCTTTTACTCTTTATGGAAAAAATATGTACGAATCCTTAGGTATGGTTTTGGGTGGTCTCCAGGAAGAGCCCTACTTAGATTCATCGCAGGGCAATCACTCACTCCTCTATCATCTTTATGACAGTAGGGCTCATAGGGTCGTCCTCTCCTTGACCACATCCACAACTTTCTATACAATAATTTCTCCAAAGCGTTCATAAAATTTTAACTTTTGAAAACTTAACTTCAAATTTTAATAAAATTTTCATAATAAGGGAATTTATAGTTGATATTTTTCAGATATTTATTAAAGAAATTATTAAGCGGTAACGCACATGCTAGCTCTCATAAGATGATACACGGAGATAACATCACTAAAGTATGTGACATTGTTTACACTTGTGAATCAAGAAAGATTCTTCTCATTTTACTGAGAAGCTTCAACGAAGCTGCATCACAAGTTTCTAACTTATATATTATTCAAGTGATACAACAAATCATTCATTAGAGATCAAAGATAAACAAAGATTGATTGTAGCTTATATTTCAAATATGTTGGTCGAGACATAATTCCTTCTCTTTTGTATGGGCACCTATTCTCAAGATCTGCCTTTTAGAAATCTAGGCTATCTAATCTTTAATAAATTATAATTTTTAAATGAATTGTAATTAGGTCAAGTGGGTCACATTTGTTATAAAAGAATGATTACTTGAAGCAAATTTTTTCTACATAATATTCCCTGCACAAAAAGCTTGATCAAGCATCTTTTAAAGATTTATGCCTTCTATGTTCTTGTCCCATTGATCAAACAACTGCCTTTATAGGTAGGTGGAAAAGAAATTAGCCTTTTGAGACTTTTTATCTCCTAGAACTTAGAAGCACCTTTTCACATCTATTGAATCAAAAGTGTGTATTTTCTTTTAGAATTGAGGGTTTGTGAATTGCTTAAACTCTTCCAATCTATGCAAGATAAATAAAATGTAACTATAAATTAACCTCAGCAAGAACATTGTACTATTTTAATTGTCTCATCAATTCAACATTTTCTAACATGTTTGTATGTACATTACATTTTTCCAACCTAAATAGGTAGTATAAAGATGGCTAGCAAAATTGGACATCATCCACGAGTTGGTCCTAGAGCATGCAAGTTCTATAACAAAATGGGATAGGCTTAGTTTAAGAGGTGATCACATTGGGTAATGATAATTTGACCAATTGTCTTTAAAAGACTATATATCATAATGTTTGGTCTAATCACTATATGCTCATGTGGTCTCGACTCAATTGATCCATGTACTTGTAAAGAGAGTGAGGGACAGAATTAGATAGGCGTGATAAAAGGAGGCTGACAAAGAGAGAAAGTGATAATCATGGACAAACATAGAAAAGATGTAGGTGTCAAAAGTAGGTTTTTTCTTTGAATTGAATATAGGAAGTGAAAGTAATGTGTACGGTGAATAATTGTAATTTATTTTAAATTTAAAGAGAATATGTAAATGTTACTTGTCACTTTGAATTAATAATTAAATCTAAGTTATTAATTCAAAAATAATTTATTAAAAATATATAATTCATAGATTATTATGTATATTCAATAATTTATACAATATATTTAAAATATAATAAATATAAAGTTTATCTATAAGAAGGGAGTAATTATATTGACCCTTTTAGTTTAATCTTTTTATTTTTATTTTTATATTATTGAATTATCGTATAAGTCTTTTTATTATATTCTATTAGTTTTATTTATTTATAATTTAAAATAATTATGTTATTTTTAAAAAATTAATAGAAAAATTTTAACCCTAAAAAAGAGTGTATGTCCCGTTTAGTGTTTGTGTAAGACTGTGGATCCTGCCTAAATCTGTACTTCTCTCTGTTCGGCACTTTCTTCAAGGAGATTAGGAGAGACAAGGCCATGCCCTACAATGGAGGCTTTGTTGGGGACCTGACAATCATCTCTTCCACTCCTTGTCTTTGCTCGTAGTGGCACTTTTTTCTTATGTTCTGAGTAGGGTTTCTTTTTTCTTCCCTAGCAATCATTGCTGCGATACTCATTTTGCAGATTTTATGGAAACTAGTGTTTGTTGTCTTGCGTGAACATGAAATGAAAGTGGTCTCTCTCACACTTCTTTTTTGCTGTAACGTGTCTTTGGCACAGGCACTCCTACCCATATATATTCTTTCTGAGCTGCTGCTTCTGCCGGTTTTGGTTTGCTGGTCCAGTTTTCACATGCCTTTGTTTCCTTTCGCATTGTATGTTACGTTCTTTCTATGCTTAATGGGCGCTACTGGTGAACATTCTCAACTTTTGGAATGTTCACATTTTCATAAGGGATTTGGATTCCAACTTAGTAAAATTTGGAGTCCAGTCCATTTCTTTCAAAAAGAGTGAATGGCAGATTAATAATCCTTACAGCAAGCTCCCTGCAACTCTTTAATGGAACCTAAAAGTTTTTAGCTATTGTAGTGAAACGGTCATTTAATATGATATCAGAGTCTCTATGATCAAATGATCATGAGTTCGAATTCTACCACTCACCTATTCTAATTAAATTAAGCACAAAATAAAGTAGACCTGTGCAAGTTTTAAACCCAAAAGGCTTTCACTTGAGAGAGTATATTAGAAAATATATAAAACCAATTGAGTTGGTCTTACACAACAGCTTAAGTTATTGTGGTATTGATCACACAATACACTAAGAGCTTTCTTAAGAAGTCAGGACTCAATCTAGTAACAAAGATTATTTCCAAATGCTTATGTAATCGACCACTTCAAACGATGGTTAGACACAAATATTAATCGTTTTGGATACATTTAGTTAGTCAATCTCTTATTAATGACTAATCATATCTGCTTCAATTGAAGCGTCGGCTAACCGAACACCTAAAGCATGTGTTTAACTTTTAAGACGCTCCATCAACTAATCAACCTAAACTCATTAACGTGTTGACAATTTGATTAGTCGATGATTTAACCGATGCAAAATATCCAATTCTATTCTACTCCTATAAAAATTAACTTTCAAAATTAATTTAAAATATTAACTTTCAACACTTTAAATTTTTTAAAAATATCAAACCATTCAATTTGTCCAATTTTTGATTCAAATCATTTCAAAGGTCTTTTCTTAATATCAAGATATTTTTGTTAACTTTTTAAATGAAATAAAAAATAGTTTTATAAATGTATATAATCATAAATTATTGAACCAACAGGCTATTAAAACAATCAAGATAAATTTATAACTAAGATTATACCGAGACTAATTTTACCTCAAGTTAATTCAGCTCAATTTTGATCCAAATTAATCGAGTCACGAACAAGTCATGAGTTACCTAAGTCGAGCCACGAGACATTGGCATCCCTAAATAGATTCGTCCTTTCGCTAACTTTTATTCCATTGACTTGATTTATGTTTAGCATTTTACTTTATTCGTTTTGCTTACTTTATTATTTCATTGAATTTTATTTTTTATTTTGATCTGAATATTTAATGAAATAACTTATTAATATCATATAAATAAAATGATTAACAAAGACGCGATTTATTATTATCAATATCATGAGTTAAATCATACTTTATCTCAATAAGATCCTCCTAATTTAAACCTTGACAACTATGATTAGTGAAGGGGGTATTTTCTCATCTCATCTATATAAATATAAAGATATTTACATGTCAGTAATAGTTTTATTTTTTTCTTCATTTTAAATTTGTTTTAAAAAAAGAAGAAATGATGAAATTATTAAGATTCAGAACCAATTTACAACAACAAGAATAATGAAAGTTTCGGTAATAGGTAGAGTCTAAGAAGGTTCAATAATACGCAGTCTTATCAAAACTATTTATAATAGACTGACTTGAAAGGAAAAAAAAATCTATTGTTTAAAATCAATTTTAATTACATCATGGTTTGCTATGGTTTATTTATGAACTGGATTTTATCTTAAATTGGTTTGGACCCAATTGTCTAGATTTTATGGCCAATGGAGTTGGACTTAGGCTTCATTCACCTTTACCCTCCTAAACAGTTCGTCGCGTAACTATCGAGACGGACCCAACTCATTAAAATAGGATTTGGAGATATTTGGGGCATATGCCTATGTCAACATATACTGTTATAGGTTTTTAGGCAAACTGGGTTGGGCTTGCCACGTAGAATAGTACAATATGCTTTTGACACCGCAAAGCGGTGGTGGTATTATAAATAATAGGGTAAAAATTAGTGCGGTAATTTAAAATTACTAAATTATTTAATTAAATTGTATATAATTATATAGGGTAAAAAATAGTGCGGTAATTTAAAATTACTAAATTATCTAATTAAATTGTATATAATTATTTTATCACAAGATATTTTAATTTGAAACACAAACAGAGTTTATATAACTAATTTGACCTTATTTTAATAGTTTATTCCATAAAAATAAATTAAAATATTAAAATATTTGTAACTCTATAAAATACTTTTAGTGGCTATAAATCATTAAAATATATTTTAAAATAAGTAAAATAATAATGGTAGAGCCCTTTATCCCTAAATAAGATAATAAATCCAAGGATAATTGTTAAAAATGTCTAAACTTTCGTGAAATTTTTTATTATAGCTCAAATTTTAAAAAGTAATAATAAAATACTTAAATTTTTAATTTTCTTCAAATCTTAGAAAGTGACAATAAATTGTTCAAACTTTCAATTTTTTCAATTTTAGTTTGATGTTATTTATTGTTCTCCCGATGTCTTCAGTTATTTGTTTTTTATTTATTCTTCTAATGCTCTAAACTGTTTTCACATTATAGTGTACTGCATTAGTAAGATCGTCGAGGTTATGTAATTTGATTTAGATCATTTTTAAACTTAACAAAAATACTAACGGTGGGTTATAATTGAAAATTTGAAAGTTTGAACACTTTATTGCTATTTTTTAAAATTCTTGCTATAATTGGCTTTTTTTTAATTTTAGGCTATAATTAAAAATTTAGACTTTTTTATGTAATTAACCCTAAATATAAACATTAAAAAAAACAAAGCAAAACACCAAAGTATGCATTTAAGTAGGAGTAAACTGATTGGTTTCAACTCCTCGCTTAAGACTCTCCTTTGTAGAAGATCTTTAGTTCGAGTCACCAAAATAGGAGGGGAGAGGAATTTTCTCAGTTGATGATCCTCTAGCTCCTTGGGCATGCTCCTTGCTCTTTGCTCGGATCAATTACGGACGTCTCGCTTCTAGCTGCAGTGTGAGAGTTGAAGCTACTAGGAAACCTGGTGTTGATGAGAATCTGAAACTAAACAGGGCCAGTGATCAATTAGTAGCTGACCAATCAATATGTAGTGACTTCTTGTGCACAAAAGTGTACAGACTATGTAAGAATCTAAATGATCTTCGGGTTCCAAATCTACTTCTTTTAATATTCTTAGGATGCGGTCTTAGAAACTTAAGATTAATTTTTGGTAATACCTGATGTATATAAAAAAAAAAGTGAGGTTTTTTTTTTGACAAGGAATTTCTAATCCCAACGAAGGAATAGTAAGAGAATAATAATAATTATTCGTTGCAATAGACAAAGTTTAGTTCAGACCATCTAAGTTTGACACATAAATTTTATGTTCGGATTTAAGTTCAACTTGAAATTTTGCGTTTAGATTCAAATTCAATTCAAAACTTTTTAATCCCCATTTTATCACACTTATAATTATTCTTATTAAGAAAGATGACAGACTGGATTGAGATTAGGCTATTCAGGTTCGAACTTGGTTCAAAATTTTGGGTTTGATTCGAATCTCACTTAAATTTGGATCGAAATCAAAAGGTTACAATAACAATCATCGTCAAAGTCTCCTTACCCACCAAATGACTATCTATCAATCTCTGTGCTTCTTTAGTCTTTCCCTCCATGGGTTATAGAAAACTGAGGGTCAGTGGTGGGTCACCTAACAATTATCATACGCTACTCAGGATCCTATAAAAGTTGGGTTCAACAGAACTATCATTAGATCCACATAATAATGACAATTTCTCAACTCGTTTACTGTGCCAAAAAGTTAGATACCAGTTTCAAACTTAGACTTTTTTTTAAAATTATAATATAAGAGTAGAATAATAATAGATACTTCCAAGCGAAGTTTGATTTGACCCGATCCATCAAATAGTCATATGAATTCGGCTTATGCTTGTTTAGATTATTATAAAATCATATTAATTTAAGTTTTTTAAAATTTATAATAAAATAAAGCAATCAAACTTTAGATTAATCCTTAAATTACAAATTATCCAATTTAATCACGGGTTAAAAAGATTCCAGGCTCTATTAAAACTTAGTTAAGTATAATTTAATTCGTTAATTTTATATTAACATAATTTTTTTATAATTAATTAACTCAATAATTTTAAATTTTAAAATTCAATTTAATATTTTTATTTTTAATCAATTTTTTCAAATGCACACTAAATAATAAACTTTTCTTTTGGGGGAATAAAAAGAAAAATAGTATGGTGGGTCTAGAAATGTGACACCATCCACACAATGAGCACATCTCAAGGCAACGTAGTCCCCAAAAAACAACTAGCTTCAACAACTTTCTCATTTTACACCCTTTTTGTAGTACCCAAGCTAAAAGGAGATTGAATGATTTGATTATAAGAGAGCTTCTCCTTTTTGTCGTGATTAGCGCTTGTAATTGTCATTAGATCCCTATTATCTCAAGAGCTTATTAACAAATATTTTAAATTTTTGACCAAAAATTAAATTAAAAATACAAAAATTTTAAGATTTAAAAGGTCTATTCAATATTGTAACTTTATAAAAATAGTTAAAAATTAAATAAAATTGAAGAATTTAAAATAAATTAAAAGAGGTTGTCCTTAAATTAAAATTAATTATAAAAATTAAATAATTTATAAAATCTCTGAACAGGTGTACGAGGAAAGAGCTTTCGAGGCTATCTAAAATTGTAGGATTTGTCATGCATTTAGTGTTTCTAAGCGAGGACTTTTAGCTTTATTAGAGATGAGAAAAATTAAACTTTGCAACTTATCAGGTATTAGTAGATCTGGACACCATATCCGGTATACCATTTGATTATATTTTATTTTTATTTATTTATTTATTTATTGTAATTTTATTTACTACTCTTTAATCTGTATCATTTTTTATTGTCTCATATATATGTGAATCTATCGAAAACAATCTTTTTATTATATAAGAATAAAGTTACGTACTATCAGACCTCTCCAGATCTCACTTTATTGTGAAAATTTGAACTGAGTGTGATGATGATGATAATAATGATAAATTAATTAATTTTAAATCGATTAAAATGGATAATTCGTGTTTGTTTGTTTTTTTTTGTTGTCTTTTTCTGGTCTAAGGAATTCTTATGACACCTGTACGCCATATTCTTGGAGGTTTGTTTTCCTTTACATTCTCATTCAATACCTACCCTCTGTCTCTGACATTCTGACACATAGATAATCTTATATTCTCTTCCATTTATTAATCTAAAAGTTTATTCTTATGAGCAAAAAGAAACGGTGGAGAAGAAAAGGGTATCAAGGAATAAAGAAGACACACTCATCTTCTTTATTTAAGTAAAGGATACCAAGTTTTCCTTTATTAAGCTTATATAAATTATATCATACATCTATATCTTTTATAAGTAGTATTCACTTAAACATAGACTTCAAATTAAAGAATTGATCCACTGATCCAGGTTAGGTTATTGTGGTCTTAAATCCACTTTTGTAGAGCGATATGGAATATCAGAGTTTTCCTTTGAGTTTTTTTTTTTTTTTACATAAAGGGAAAAGAAAGCACCGAAAGTTAAGTAAATTTAGGGAGGCTGAGCTCCGAGAAATCCTCTACAAGGAGACTATGGCACCCCGAGTTAATCTCCTTACGGCGAGATCATAGTTACACACATCTTTATGTAGGAGCTATTCAAATAGTTCTAACATTACATAAACGAAAAGGAATTATAGTAATAGATAGAATTTCTTTCCTAGATACGACAGACATGCCTTACTAAAATGTCTTGATCGAAACTCTTTTAGTGATGAAAGTATCATCATGACTATTGCTCCGAACTTTAACATCAAGTTTGATGATCCGAATCTACTCACAAAATTGAAAGTTTAAAATTAAATTCTTAAAGTTGAGTAAGATCCTACTGATATCACGACTACATTCTGTCGTTTGATCTTTTACAAAATGCAAAATTATGTTATAAATCAAAACTTTTCAAACTATACATAAGATGTCCTTTTATATAGTAACAGATAAATCTCATAATGAGACTACAATCATCCAAATTCAACGACAATTGTCATCACAATAATTGGCAAAATTAGGTAATATTATTATGTTAATAACTTTTTATTCGTTCATATATGATATTAAATCATATATATTTCACAGTTATATTTTAACCAAAGTTTAAAAAGTTCAAAATTAAAAAAATTTATAAAATTTATAAATTTAACGTTTCTTGAACAAAAGAGAGGTACATATCTTATGTTTTTTTTTCTTAATTATATGTTAGAACAAAAGTTGCACTCGTGAATAAAGAGAGGAACCAATGGCTCTAGTTTGCTTGATCGTAGGGGCATATCATTTTGGTATCTAGCGACCCAAAAGAGAGATCTGACCATATCTAGTCTATATTCTTATCTTTTCAGAAGAATGTTATCTTCCAAGAGGCTAGTCATTGACATCACATAGCTATAGGACCATAAATAAAAGGTTTCTTTGCAATGTATTTGTCACTGGCACCTTTTTATAGAAATGTCAACAACAATAATAAATAAAGTAACTGATTCTTTTCGGTCAACAGTTTCTATCATGTTTTCTTTTTTAAATTTATCCACACAATATATAAGATTTACATAAATATACAGATAAAATTAAATAGTACAAAATTGAAACACCCTAACAAAAACAGAGGATTTCGTTCTCATAAATAATAAGCAACAAACTTTTCTTTTCTTTTAGTAAATTATATTATTATTATTATTATTTTGGTAATTTTTATAATTATTATAATCGATATTATCTAAATTATTTTTGCTTACTAATAATGGTTTATATTATGTAAAAATAATTTAGATAATATTAATGATTAAAAAACTTAACCTGTTTAACTGTAAAAATCTTGAACCGTCTAATTTTTCAGTTTAAGTTTCAACGTTTTAATTCCATTGACTTTAATAACTTTTGTTTTAAATAACGATCAACTTATTAACTAATCGGTCAATTTTTATAAATTAATAAGTTTTTATAAACTAAAATAAATCAATTAACTTTTATTTAATGATTGCTTAGTTAAATTTTAAATTCTTTAATACATAAAGATACTCTCTTTTAATCATATTTCAAAAAAATTAATTTATTTAATTTTTTAAATTCTAATTTTTCTTTTGATTTAGATTTTAAAACATCGAATAATATTGATTCCGATAACCATAAAAGTTATTACGACAAAAACTCTTTAATTTTTATTCTTTTTTAATAGAAAAGTTCATGAAAATTGACAATAATGAGTTGATTTTGTTGACCTAATACATTGCCGTATTGTTGAATTCTAAACCAAATCACGGGTTTCTTTTTGAGTGGCATTATTTATCTATATATATATATAATATATAATATAAGAAAGTCTCTCTCAATAATTAAAAATTCAACGCTTGTGGGTGCACAGTGCTTTATTGATCAATATGGAACTTATTTTGGAATTTGTATTAAATAATTAAATTCATATTAAAATTTTAATATATATAAGGTTGAGTTAATATATAAAAATATTTATATAGCTTTAATTTTCTTATCGAGTTAAAAATGAAAATAATTAATAGAAATTTATGTATATATAATCTAAATCTAAGAGTTAATTACACACTAATCATACTCTCTACAGTGGTTTAAATTTAGAAATTAAGATTATACATAACTCTTCTTCATCGAAACATTATCAGGCCAAACCCGAAATTAGAATATAATTAATTATATAATTTAAAACAATAATAAAAAATTAATTAATTACATATTTTAAAACAAGATTCGAAATTTCCATATAAGCAAGGCTAGTAACTCTACCAACAACATCACTAACCATTATATACCTTATGTGCAATACACAGGGACGGAGCTAGACTCAACTTTTAGGAGGGACCGGGAGCCAACATTTAATAGGAATTTTTTATAAAGGGGACCACTTATATTTGTAATTTTTAAAATTTTAATTATATAAATAATTTTTTTAAAAAATATTTGAAAAGGGGGGCCATGGCCTCCCTCCCCTATAACATGGCTCCGTCCCTGGCAATACATAATCTCAATGATTTGTAGGATTTGATCATAATTAGAGGTGGCAATTTAATAATTTATGTTACATATGTTAGAATCTATATAGTTGGGAGGGGCTACATAAATTATTATGATCATTACCATTCATGCCAACCCGACCTATTCATGACAATACCATGTAACTTACGAGTTTGTCACACTTGATATCGATCCATATAATAATGTCTAATTAATATGATAAATGCATGAGACCATTAACCAAATAATCGAACACATGCATGCAATAATCATATGAACTTTATGCAAAGAAGAAGAATAAGAAGAAGAGATTACACGTTGGAAAGAAACATACGTGGGTATATGCCACAATCATGCATCTATATGCTATTAATTACAAGATTATAATTTCATGCATAGACAAACCAATACACCACATTAATCACAATGCAAGTATGATCAAACTATACCCTAAAAGAAATTTAATTTGTCTTACATTAAATTGTCTAGTTATATATCATAGTGGGTAAATAATAATTAAATCGAAATCGGTATTTGACTTTGTATTCGTAATTTATAAAAAAAATCAAAATACATAATTTGTACATTATTACATTCGCCTCACAATTTATTTCAATATGTATTTAAGGACATAATTTGTATTTTAGATCGAAGTCTGATTAATGGAAATTTTGATTTAATTGACTCAAAGTCAACAACTCAATTTTAAATTAAGTGAATTTCATACCATGTTTAAATTTACGAGGATTGACGCATCTAAACTTGAAAGACCCAAATTAATATAACTTAGTTTAAGTTAAACATAAGTATAATTTTCCTAGCTCTTGACTTGGTATTAAAGTAGTGATTAAGGTAATAAACCAGCTTACTCAATGACAATGGCTTCCATCTTTTCTATAGTGATATATAAAAGTAGATCCACCTACATTTATGGTGAACCCTACAATTTAAGGATGTTGTTTATTTTGTTGATTGTCATGTTTTCTTGTGCAAATAAACGATATGGTTTGTGTTGATGAACTCCAACCAAATTTGATAAAAGATATTAATTTGGATTTGGTTGTGTTTGATATTTTTTTGGAAATAAAAGCTGATATTAATGATCCCTATTTAATATAAAAATTACATTTTTAGATTTTGGTTAATTTAAAATTTAAATAAAATAATTCATGATTTGAGATAAATACAATTATTAAGATAAAAGCTGATATTAATAAATATTAAGGTTCGATTTGGATTTGAATACAATTATTAAGATAAAAATGTATCTTTTATCAAAAAAAGAGGTAAATTTATGATTTGAGATATTATTAATGTACTTAAAAACTATCAATAATCTTCTACACTTTTGATTTTACAATATGTATGTCCTCGCTATCAACCAATGTTTTAAAAATTGGATCGAAAGTTAAACAGATAAGGCAAGATATTTAATGTTTAAAAGGTTCAATCGTTATTAGACCGAACTAAAAGTTGAATAAAACTAAGAAATTTAAAATATGATTGAAAAAGATTATCCTTAACTATAGAAGAATTTGAAGTTTAACTGAAAAAAAGAGTTTGTTAAATTAAAATTAATTGATTTATTTTAGTTCATAAAAACTTATTAATTAACAAATATTGACCGATTAATTAATAAATTAACTAATTTTAACAATAAAAGTTATTAAACTAAATTGAACTGAAAAGTTGAAAACCGAACCAAAAAATTTGACGGTTCAAAAGTTTTATAATTGTAATCAATTTCTATTATAAAATCCAATTGTGAATTTCAAAACAACATCATAGAATATTATGTATAAAAAACATTATTTTGGAGTTTACCATTAGAGTTTTTAATATAAATAATAGTACGAGGGCGAGTGTTATAAAATTAAAATTATAGAAGAGTTGTTGATAATTTTTAAAAATCAAGAAATATATTAATAATATACCACATCACAAAGAGATCCAACTGAATTTAACCAAAAAAAAACTAACTGTTTTCTTTAAATATCATATGCTTTATTAAAGAAAATTGGTTCAATTATAGCTTTAAAGATGTAATATGAACAGAAACTTCAAGTGGGATTTTAAGAAACAAAAAATCAAGATTCAAAAGGATTAGGTTGGCCAAAGTCTAATAGAGAAATCAACTTGTTCAAGTCAAAGTAAGATTTTCAAAATGTCCTAAAGAAGCCAAAAAAAAAAAAAAAAACAAGTGAACATAATAAATGAGGTTGCATTGAATCTATCATGATTTTATTTGGTTATATTACTTTTAAATTTTTAATAATTAAATCTCATTAAAATTTTAATTTAATAGGTAATTTACAATAGTTTAGTAATTATGAGTATAATATTTTAATATAATATAAGTTATAACTATTGAGTAATATTCTCAACAAAATTGGTTTAAAATATAATAATAACTAGAATATTGATAAAATAGTATAATTGACTACTATTAAGATATAAGTACCTTAAATGAAACAAACATTATTAAGATTTTTTAAAAATAGTATTGTAATAGAAAAATATTCACATATTTATGTTGTTATTTTGTCACTAAAATTTTTAAAATTATTTAGATAGAAGAGATGACAAAATATCATATAAACTTAAAACTTATGATTTAAGAAAATTACTCTATTAATTTTTAAAAATAAATTCTATATATTAGTAGAATTTATAATAATAAATAATAAATTTTAATTTCCAAATTATTGTTGTAAATTTAAGAGCAAAGTGGGAAATGTATGAGATAAGGTCACAAGGAAAAGGTTGAAAAGGGCAAAACAAAGAGGACAAAGTCTCTCAAACCCAACAAAATTAGGTCAAAGGTGGAAAACACAGACAATGGCAGCTCAGTATCTCAAACTCAAAAACACATAGCAGAAACCATCACCACCACCACTAGAATCTATATCTTTAGTTAATTTTTGGGATCAATAAAGACAGGCTGGAAGGATCCAAACTCCAACCCCACTTCCATTATTGTTTCAGAAGACAATCAATCCACAACCCCCAACACTCTCCCCAACAAAGTGATGTTTCTATACACAATGCAGTTCACTGAGAAAAACCCATTAAACATTTACTCTACGGAAGAGCAATGAGAAAATTACATTTTAGAAATGGAAAAGAAAGATTGCTAAAAAGCAAGGACGAGAGCCCTTAACTCTCTTTCTTTTTTTGTTTTTGGTTTCCTCCCTTTTCTTGCAGCCTCTGCTAAGCATCTTTTCCTCACTTTTCTTGTGCTTTTGCTTCCATCTCTGTCTTCTTTCTTTCTTTTTTTCCTTCT
Organism: Erythroxylum areolatum; assembly: GCA_024520975.1. Taxonomy (NCBI): domain Eukaryota; kingdom Viridiplantae; phylum Streptophyta; class Magnoliopsida; order Malpighiales; family Erythroxylaceae; genus Erythroxylum; species Erythroxylum areolatum. The sequence goes on from JANIJH010000223.1 coordinate 5,432,747, forward strand.
TGGAATCAAAATTTTTGGTGTGGTTTTTGCTTACTTTTGTTTCCTCAATTTCTCTTCTAGTGCTTCCTCTGCAATCTGCTTCTTATTTCTTTGTCTCTTTCTTTCTGTTCAAGCATTTGGCTCTTTGATCAGTAAAGTCCAATCCCTTTGTATCTCCTTGCTTTGTGAATTTTGTTTTGAATTTGGTAGCTTTTCAATCTGTTATTAACTGGATTTCCATTCCTCTTGGGAATTAATGCTGATAGTTTCTTGGTTCCTTTTATCAAACTGTAAAACTTTGTCTTTCTTTTTTCTTCCAGCTTGTTCTTGGGACTAGAAAGATTGAGGCTTTCAATTTCTCATGCAGCTTCCAATCCTATAATTAAGTTTCTGAGTTCTTGAGTTGTGCTTCACATGGTCTAGAACTCTCATTTTTGCTAGTTCTTTCTCTTGGTTAGAGTCTGAAGTTTATTCTTGAGCCTTTCTGTAAGTTTCCTAGAGAAAATTCATTCTTTAGGTACAATTCCGGGAATTTTCTGTCTCAATTTCACAATCTGTGTTCATTCCCTCCAAATGGTCTGGACCTTTTTGCTTTTTCTCTTATTTGCTTGATCGAAGTCATCAACTTTCTTGATTTACCACAAACTTTTTTCATCATCCGTTATACCTTGTTTGTGTTTCCATGGGAATCTGTCATGGAAGACCAATTGAGCAGCAGCAAGACCTCTCAAATGGCCAAGCACTATCCATTGAAACCGACCCACAAGCACCAAATTCACGCACCAGCAAGACCTCAAACTTCCCTTTTTACAGTCCAAGTCCCTTGCCAAGTCTCTTCAAGAACTCTCCTGCAGTGTCCAGTGTAAGCTCCACACCTTTGCGTATTTTCAAGAGGCCTTTTCCACCACCTTCTCCGGCAAAACACATTCGTGCACTGCTTGCACGAAGGCACGGCTCTGTCAAGCCCAACGAGGCCTCAATCCCGGAGGGAAGTGAGAGTGAGATTGCTTTGGACAAAAGTTTCGGATTCTCGAAGCAGTTCTCGAGCCATTATGAGCTTGGGGAAGAGGTGGGTCGTGGTCATTTTGGCTATACTTGTACTGCCAAAGCCAAAAAAGGAAGCTTGAAAGGCCAGGATGTGGCTGTCAAAGTTATTCCAAAATCTCAGGTTTAGTTCTCAGCTTCTTATTGCCTGTGACATTTATTTTCACTATCAATCATTTACATCAATAATTCTAGTGAAATAAAACATCTTTGGGTTCCATATTTGGTTAGCTTGGAATTTTACAGATCTGAAATTTTCTATTACTAACAGTTTCACATGTGATAGAATTACTGTCCTCTGTGATTTTCTGATAGAATTGATGTGGTCTTTAACTTGATAGATGCTGGTTATCACTTACAAAAGATGCGAATATGGTACTCGATTCTCACTTCTTGTCAGGGAAATTAATTCCCACTGGAGGATTCTGTGCCTGCAATTGATTGGAGACCTGGATATTGATGAGGAGTTTCTAGTTGATTACAGGGAATATCATGATTGGGAGTTCATCTTAATTGAATGTAGACGCAGAACAAGTTTCTCGCACTGCTAACTTTGATGTCTCTGAGAATTGAGAAAGAATCTTTAGTGCACTCTAGTTTTTGGTTAATTTTTTTTCCTTTGAAGTGCTAGTACAACCAACTCTGTTGTATTTTTTGTCAACTCTGAGGCCAAGGACTATCTATTTTTATCTCATGAAGATTATAATCCTTTGCAGATGACCACAGCAATTGCTATAGAGGATGTGAGACGAGAAGTGAAGATCCTACGGGCTTTAACCGGACATAAGAACTTGGTACAATTTTATGATGCCTACGAAGATGATGAAAATGTCTACATTTTGATGGAGTAAGTTTGGTTTTACCAGTTTTTTCTAAAGTACATTTATTATCTTTTTGGTAATTGAAGAATTTCTTGTGTTCTGCAAAGCCTTCTAATAACGTAATCTTTTGTGCTTCTTTGTATTTCACATCCAAATATTTTATTTTGATGACTAACTCACTAAGGCTTTTATGGTTGTAAATCTGTATCAACATGACCAACTTTCTTGTGCGGTGAGTATATTTATCATGTGATATCAACAGTCTCTGCTTTATGTTTCTTTGCAATTGATGTCTATAATTGATTGAAAAAGATGTATGAATCATCATGAACTGTTCATGTTATGGAGAATTACTGGACATCTGGATCTAACCATTTGTGTATTTTGATGCCTTTTAGGCTGTGCAAAGGTGGCGAATTACTGGACAGGATACTTTCGAGGTACACTTATTTTAGAGACAGTTCTTCTTATGGTATATGGCTTGCTTGTTCTATGAGATTGGTAATTGGATGAGGTTCAATTTGTGACATATAGGGGCGGAAAGTACTCAGAAGAGGATGCAAAGTCAGTTATGGTCCAGATTCTTAGTGCAGTTGCCTACTGTCATCTCCAGGGTGTGGTTCATCGTGACCTGAAGCCAGAGGTAATTTACTGATAAGAAAGTGGTTGTTTAACTAATATTTTTCGTTGCATCTCTCCTTTTTTCACGTGAACAAACAATATGAGAAGTTCGGTAGAAGGAATTTAGGAGTTTGTCTTTTGTCTACAGCTTGCAACATTTGACAATTTTGATTTGGGTAGTGCAGTACGTTCTATGTTTGACTTCAGACTGACGTACTAATAATGTGCCATGTTGGTGTTTCAGAATTTCCTTTTTACTTCCAAGGAAGAGAATTCCCAATTGAAGGCTATTGATTTTGGACTCTCTGACTATGTAAAACCAGGTAAGACTGCATAAGCTGCCTTTGTGACTTTTCTCCAAAGTTGAAGAAGTGTTTGAACATTACTTTATTTGCAGATGAGAGGTTAAATGATATCGTTGGAAGTGCATACTATGTAGCTCCAGAAGTTTTACACAGATCATATGGTACTGAAGCAGACATGTGGAGTATTGGTGTGATTGCCTATGTTCTTCTATGTGGTAGCCGACCGTTTTGGGCCCGTACAGAATCTGGAATCTTTCGAGCTGTCCTCAAAACTGATCCTAACTTTGATGAAACTCCTTGGCCTTCTTTGTCCCCAGAAGCTATAGACTTCGTGAAAAGATTGTTGAACAAGGACTACCGAAAGAGACTAACAGCTGCTCAGGCACTGTGTAAGTTGGTGAACACCGTCAATATCTTAAAGGCCTTCCTTTAGTCATCCACCTTGTGGGTTATGGAATATCATTTGAATGGCTATGTGATGTACTGCACCTTCGTCATTTTTTATTAGGTCACCCGTGGCTAGCCAATCATCATGATGTCAAGATTCCATTGGATATCATAGTATACAAGCTTGTAAAGGCTTATATATGCTCATCTTCTCTACGGAAATCTGCACTGAGAGTAAGGAACATACTCTCTGATACATGCTGTGTATGAGCATTTTGCACCCTCATCTTTATTTTTGGAATTCTTCATCATAACTTCTGTTTGTCGATACGGTCTTGACACATAATAGCGATGTCTTGAATTCCTAAGATATTAATTCAGCATCTGCTTCATTTATTGAAGTACTGCATTCTTACTGAGGACTATTAGTAGGTCATTATAGGCAATAGAGAAATGCCTATGTAAGTAATGAATGCATAATCTGAATGGTACTAGTTTTGGGTTTTTCTGCAACATTGAAGCAAAACTTCATGCCATGGAACTGCAGTATTTTTGTAGCTTTCCCATAACCGTACCATTTGGTGCTTATTTTGAGAGATTAACGCACTTCTGTTATCGTGACAGGCTTTGGCAAAGACATTAACTTTAGCTCAGCTAGCATACATCAGGGACCAATTCAACTTGTTGGGACCAAACAAAAACGGCTTTGTTTCTATGCAGAACTTTAAGACTGTGAGCCCTTTTTCCAATTGCACCTTTTGGACAATTTTTCAACTGCGATATATTTCATCATTTGACTAAGATTAATGCCTCAATCAACAGGCAGTAGTAAGGCACTCTACTGATGCAATGAAGGATTCAAGGGTCTTTGACTATGCAAACATGGTAATGCTTAAAACCTATTGATAATTTAATATAATGATGTTGGTTTTAACACTTTCTCAAACTCGATATCTCCTTGGAATGGTGGCTAAGTGACTATCCTTGTTCGGTGCAGATTAGTTCTGTTCAGTACAGAAAGTTAGATTTTGAAGAATATTGTGCAGCTGCCATAAGTGTGCATCAACTAGAAGGAATAGATTGTTGGGAGCAACATGCACGCCATGCATACGAGTTCTTTGAAAAGGATGGAAACAGGCCCATCATGATTGACGAACTTGCCTCGGTATGCTCTCACTCTTTCTCTCTCACACACACACAATCACACAGACAAAAAACACATATTTGCTGCATGAACAAACATTCCATTGACAATGATAGACATTATCTCCAAAAATATAGTTTGGAAGTTCAGAAGAAGTGAGTTTAGTGATGGAATATTGGACAATGTTGATACTGGAGTTATCACAAATGGAATAGGAAAGCCAAAAGTGTAGGTACTGATTCATCATGCTTGAATCTCATTCAACCAATTCCTTCTTTGATAATGATGAAAGTTCTGAGAACTGAATAGGCCTATAAACTTGTTGCAACTTTTCGTTGTTTATTACTCCCAAGAATTTGGTAAAAAAGTTTAACCAATGACCTTAGTGACTGTCTTGGTACACGGATACAACTTGGCTTTTCGTGATGATCAACAATGCATCTTGTGAAGTGAGCAACATGAGATCGAAGCATGGTATTGCACCCAATACATGATTTGGTAACATAATGTGGCTGCTATTTTAACTTGAGGAGCGCCATTAATTTGAAACTGAAAATTTCAGTTCCACTGAAGTTCTCTATCCTGTGAGGACATGAAGTTGAGAGACTATGTTACAAGCACAATTCCCACATTTGGAGTAGTTTCAACAGTGCCAGTGCATGCATGCTGGCACTTCAGAAAATGGGTGTTCGATAGAGATATTACGAGTCATAGGAAGCCCTTCTGGCCTATGATAAATAAAGCAGGACCGATAACATCAAAGCATGTTTGACCGCAACCTTGAGATGGCCATTTTTTAGGGGATTCAAGCAGAATGTCAGGAGTAACAAATTGTTTTCTGGAAGTGGCAGGAATAGGATCTTGATCTAATCTTGTGTATTTTGCATATATATTGCTTGGTGAACTTGGGAGATTGTTAAACGAGAGTTTTGATGGATTGGAGAAAACAGGAATTGGTTTTAGTAAAAACTTGAAGAGGTAACTCAGAATTGGAGGATGGGACAGCACTATCTTCCATCTGAAATTCCAAAATGGAGATGCAATGATATAATTCAAAGACAAAGAAGAGAAAAAAAATAGAAATTTTAGTACTTCACTGAGACTAATACAGTTTTGTGTTTGCATTTACATGTTTGCTCTTCCAAGTAGATTACAGCAGCAAAACTTTCCGTTATTTTTTGTTTGCAGGAACTTGGACTAAGCCCCTCAGTACCAGTTCATGTGGTCCTCCAAGACTGGATAAGACATTCTGATGGGAAGCTAAGCTTCTTAGGTTTTGTCAGACTACTTCATGGAGTTTCATCTCGCAACTTCCACAAGGCTTGACGTTTTGTCAGACTACTTCATGGAGTTTCATCTCGCAACTTCCACAAGGCTTGACACGAAAATCCGACCCATATACTAAAATTTTCCTTTGTTCAACAATCTCGAACCAACACGTCGACTGAGAAATTCCGGGGCAAATGATGAGCCCGAGCCGAAATTGACGTGAAGAAATCCTCCGCTTTTTCTTGCTAACAGCGAATGGTGCCTGCAGTTTAAAAGCCAGCCATTGTGGTATACATTGGTGATTAAACCATTTGTGACAAGGTCTCATGTCAAGAATGTCTTCAAGTTTGTTACTTTTTCCCCATTTTTGATAATTTGGATTTAGAGGATTGTACAGATGAGGGTAGAATGGAATGGGAAGGTGTATTTTAGGATCAGTGAACAGACAGTGAGTTTATCCCTTGTGTAGTACTTCTTTGCACTGAGCTTTCTAATAAGTTCTTAAATGTGCTACAATGGAAATGTTCATTAGCCCCCATATTTGCAGCAGTCTACATTCCTCATGAAATGAAATAGAAGAGGGAATAAACAATTGCTTTGCACAGGCATATGATCACCTTTTAAATCACTACATTAAATTAAATCATTACAATGTATTATTAAATCAGATATTTAATTGAAAGATAATTATATATATATGCTTTAGTAAATATTGTTAAAAATTCAAAATCAATCTAAAATAAATTAAATAATGAGAATAAATATAAAATTTAAATCAAAATATATTAATAAAAATATTCAATAAATCTACAAATTGACAATTAATATTTTTTTTATTATCCTAACCCGGTCATGTTTATCTCGACTAATTCGATTCGAATCGACTAATCTCATTGCCATCACTAAATTATTAAGAGAGTTCGTGAGCGCGCATAGTTGCTTGTGAGCTGGAATCCCATTGTCCCAAGAGTCTAAATATATGCGTACAATGCATAGAAAGCACAACATTTTTCAACTCTGAGGTCTGAGCTGCTTTCTGTCTTCTTCCTCTATTTTTGGTTCTCACACACAGATACAAAGTCAATGCGTCATGAGATATGGATCACTGTTGCAACAATTTGGGCAACTCTATTTTTGCTGCCATTCTCAGAAGCTTATAAAATTGTAGCCTTTCCTGGCCAACCAAAAGTCGGTTTCCAACAGTATGGAGGGTACATAACCATTGATGCTCAGCAACAAAGGTCTCTTTTTTACTACTTTGTTGAAGCAGAAACAGAACCTGCTTCAAAGCCTCTTGTGCTTTGGTTAAATGGAGGTAAGAAAAACTGACCCTTTGAGTAGCTCTCCTTGAGTCTGCTAATATATCTGGAATTGATTGAAATCCTTGGTGGGTGTTTTTGCAGGTCCTGGCTGTTCATCTATAGGAGCTGGAGCTTTCTCTGAGCACGGACCTTTTAGGCCAAGTGGAGACATTTTGGTGAAGAATGATTTTAGTTGGAACAAAGGTTGGCGAAACATGGTTGCTCTTGTAAATTTAATCTTTTCCAAAGTTGATTCTTGCTCTTTTTGTGCTTGATTCTTTGTTCATTTTAATTGTTGTGTGTTGTTTTCTTTTCCTGCAGAAGCAAATATGTTGTATCTCGAATCACCTGCAGGGGTTGGCTTCTCTTATTCTGCTAATAAATCTTTCTACGCATCCGTTAATGATGACATTACAGGTCTATTCATAAATCATTGTTTCAAGATGGTTCTTTTAAGAACAATAATGGAATTGGTGGTGTTTTGAGTCCATAAATGAGGATTTTGCTTCTTAGGTTAAAACTAATCAAGACTTGATTCATTAACAGCACAAGACAATCTTGCATTTCTAGAGCACTGGTTTGAGGAATTCCCTGAATACAAAGACAGAGATTTCTTTATCACTGGAGAGAGCTATGCAGGTAAGTCTCCATTGATGTTTACATAAATGCTGCTCATAACTTGTTTCAGCAAAACAGATTCTTGTGAGTAAAAGTATCTGAGTTTGGTAATATCTGTCCGAGAAAGCTCAAAGAATTAATACTTCTTATCAGGTCACTATGTTCCACAGCTTGTGCTACTTATCATCCGATCCAACACAAAATTCAATCTAAAAGGAATAGCAGTGAGTGAATGAAAATGCTCATGATTATGTTAATAACAATGTTAATTATGATAAAGGGAAGGATAAGGAACTTCATCTTTGATCTCTGCAGATAGGGAATCCTCTTCTGGACTTCAATGGTGACCTTAACTCAAGAGCTGAGTACTTATGGTCTCATGGATTAATTTCAGATGCAAGCTTAGAATTATTGATGACAGTCTGTAACTATTCTCAAATTACCAGACAAAGTCAAAACGGCTCTCTGTCCCCAGCTTGTAATCGAGTTAGTAATCAAGTCTCAAGTGAAGTTAGTGACTCTGTGGACAAATATGATGTAACTCTTGATGTTTGCTTGTCACTGCTTGAGACACAATCCCGAAAGTTAAATCAATTGGTAAATATTCGTGTTAACCTTCTTATGATTAAGGAACATTTTCTTATGATCCCAAAACTCTTTTGTCTGAGGCTAGTCCTGCCTCTATTGGACAGGAACATCTGCAGGAAATAGATGTATGTGTACAAGATGAGACTGAAAAGTACTTGAGACGAAAAGACGTGCAAAATGCTTTTCATGCTAAACTCGTTGGTGTAGATGAATGGACATTCTGTAGCAGGTACTGTTCTAGACCTTGAGGACATTTATACACGAGAATAAAGCTTTATTCCTTGTGTAGATTTGCAAGGATTCAATATGATTTTATGGTTATGCAGTTAAAATTGTATGCAAGGATTCAATATGCTTTTATGGTTATGCGGTTAAACTTGTATCTTTTTACTTCTATTCTAAAGACAAATCTGATAATTGATTTTCTTTCATTGATCACAGAGTCATTGATTATGAGATGGATAATCTAGAAATACCCATGCTTCCCATTCTTGAAAAGCTTGTTCGATCTGGTATCCGGGTTTTGGTCTATAGGTAATCTAGATGTATATGCGAAATCGATTATAGACATTCTAATCAACAGTATGTAGAACTTTTTCAGTTGCTGCTAGACATACTAATCAAGGTTGGAATTGAACAGTGGAGATCAAGATTCTATCGTCCCCTTTATTTCAACAAGGGCACTAGTGTACAGGTTGGCAAAGCAGCTGGAACTGAACACAACTACTGCATACCGAGCCTGGTTTGTGCAGAAACAGGTTAGCTAGAATCCATTAGTGTACTAAAATTCAGTTAATCCACAGGTTTAATCCAGTTATTATTCTGCTTGTTAATCTTGGTGATAGTATCTTGTGAAAATAGACAAAGAATTTCAGTTAAACAAACTCAAAATGTAGTTTCTGGTTGGCAACCTGAATAATCTATTTTCCACAGGTTGGCGGGTGGACACAAGTATATGGAGATTTTCTATCGTTTGCCACCATTAGAGGAGCATCCCACGAAGCTCCATTTTCACAACCAGAAAGATCACTTGAGTTATTCAAGGAATTTTTAAGAGGACAGCCACTGCCACCAGCTTCGCTGCTTACAAAGAAAATCCGTGATTGATCGATGTAGACGTCTGTTGCCTATTATCCTCAGAGACTATCACCATTATTTCTTGAGCTCAAAGTTGGTTTTACCAGCTGTTCTGAAGTTGCTGTTTAGAGAACACACTTCTGCCAATATCAGGGGCTCTGCAGAAGTTGCTATCGTCTGTATAAACATGCACTGGCAATCATTGACATGTCTAAATTTACCATAGAAGTATTTTAGACTATCTTGATATGAATGTAATAGGGAAAGATATCTGAAGAGACTAATATTGAACATAAACCACAAGATACCATTTTATGTTGAAGACAATGAGGTACATCATTTTGGTTCACAGGTTTGTTCTTGGAAACCAATGTTCATATCAAGTGAATGAGCTCCTGCTGATATTTGTCATCTGTTCTAAGTAAGGATCTTGAATAGTCATCTTTTAGAAAAGACAATTTTTGACTGGAGAAAGAATAAAATTATCCTTTAAAATTTAAATTATTCACACAGTATAAATCCATCCTGTTTTGAAATACATAATTAACATACTATTAATCATAATAAATACTTATTGTAACCTTTAAGATAATGTTATTTTTTGTGTGTTTAAAGATGCTTTCATACTGAAGATTGTTCTTCTATTTTTAATAAATACCTATTCTTCCTCTTTTGTAGATAAACTTTTTTTGTTATTACATAATTATATTTATGTTCCTTTTTCTTGATAATTTTTGCTTCTACCTAATGGTTTCTATAGTGATAATAGAATTGTAAATAGAAAAATTAAGATATGAGAGATATCTTTTGTTCATATTATGTTTTTCATCTTAAAGTAAATTTTAATAATATAGATGTAATGTTTTAATAAATATTAATCCACCAATGTGTTGGTAAACATATTAATGTATGTACAAATATGAAACCTTTAGAGACCCTTTTAGAGTCTATTAGGAACAAATAAAGTTTATGAATATTACAAAAGGGCCTTTCACAATTATCAGCAAGATATAGAATCAAGCCTTGAGAAATTGCAGAAAAGACTCTTCTTTTATTCTTTTCACTCTCTTAAGTGCTACTGAGTACAAACCTTCTTGTTTTGGAAAAACACACATTTTTCACAATCATGATCATAGCCACTATCAGCCGATTCAAAATATACATGAAAATCTAACCCCATCACTTCAATTGCAATATAACCCTCAGGGAAGCAACTGAAACTGTTGATCCAGACATGTTTTTGCTTTAGAAGAGACTTCCTCTATAACCTTCAGGGAAGCAACTGAAACTGTTGATCCAGACATGTTTTTGCTTTAGAAGAGACTTCCTCTTTGTTTCTATCGTGTATCAATTCAAGGAATTCTCGATATCAATGACAAACCGGTACTTTATGTCTTTCTTTTTCAGCCTCTCAAAAGCTTCATTTATACACTGGATAGGAATTACTTCTATCTTGGGGTAAACTTTATGAGCAACACAAAACTCCAACATTTCTTGTGTTATTCTTGTTCCACCTGTGATACTACCAGACATGGTTTTCATACCTGAAAGA
>JANIJH010000223.1:5453407-5465949 GCA_024520975.1 Erythroxylum areolatum
TGCATGAACATGCCGAGACAAGTCTAAACACTCATAACCCGTTCCAAATTACTATTTTACCCTTCCCATCAGTGATGAGATGTTACAATTTATCCTTCCATTTATGCCTTATGTCTTTTATACTTAATTGTCTTACCAAAAGTACCCTTGAATATTCTGACATAACTCTTTCTTCTAGAAAAGTATTTTCCCTTGTCTTAAGTTTCCAATGACACCAAAATCAATCCATTTGGTTTAGAAATCTGAAAGTTAGGGCCCAAACTTTTTAGACTGTTGTTAGACTGAAATAGTACACTATATCCAACTTCCATCCATAAATTGAAAGTCCTAAAGATTGAAATAGATTTCAACTTCTTCATACCATTCGTTGCTCCATGTCTTTAGTTTATCTTGAAACTAGAATCATCTTATTCGGAGCTCTACCGATCTAGAAATCATCAAAATACTGAAGCATGTTCAGTAAAATATCCAATTCCTACTCTTCTAGTCGATACCCTTACTTTGATTCAATCTATCTTTTTCCAATCAATACCAAAAGCTATCAAAATCTATGGAGGGATAGAAAATTATGTTAAGAAACTATTGGTTCAAGAATCACTTCATTTGGAGGTTGGATAACAAAATTATGGTCGAAAGAATCAAACAAGGTTTGGTCCTCAATCATATTGAACTTGTCTCGAGACAAATGCCATAACTTTCACTAGAGATGTTGGATTAAGATTATCTTAGGACGATTTCAAAGAGGACTTTGAAATATACAACTTTTAAGAACACCTTGAGGTCAGATTTTATCATCTGAATGGTCAAAATGGACCAGACGATAGGATCAGATGAATGGGAAAAAGCAGATGAATGGAAAAAATTATCATAACTTTCCCTAAAGATATCAAATTTATGTGGTCTTTAGATTTTTTGAAAGAGGACTTCAAGATCTACAACTTTCATGAAGACCTTAAAAATAGATTCTATCTTTTGAAGGGTCAAAAATGGAATAGAAGATAGGTATAGACAAAACCAAAGGAAAAAAGCAAACAGTTGGAAAAAGACAGATGAATCAGAAAAATTGTTACAACTTTCCCTATAGATATTGGATTAAGGTGTTCTTTATATGGTTTGAAAGAAAACTTCAAGATCTACAACTTCCGTAAAGACCTTGAAGACAAATTCGATCGTCTAGAGGGTCAAAAATGGAGCAGGAAATAGGTACAGGTCAAACATAAATGAAGCAGAAGACAGAAAATAGCAAAAGACAGACAACACATCATCACAGAAGACGCGTCATCATAGACGACACGTCATTACTGAAGACAACAAAACATAGAAGAAGCAAAACGTAGAAGATACATCTTCCCTTATAAGAACGATAACTTTCAGCCTAGAAGTCAAAAATTTTTGTAGTATATATTGTTAGAAAGCTAGAAGGATAAGCTACAACTCTCCAGAAGATAAATTTAACTAATTTTGCCTCAGTCGAGTCTAGATTTGCCCTCAAAGTTGACATACGAATTTTACATTCATCCACCAATGTACTGCACCCAGTTCTCAACTTCATGACAAATTTTCAGATTCTTAAAGACAGAATTTAAATTCTATGTCTGCATAAGAAATGTAGCCATATGTTTCTAGTTTTATCCAAATTAAGAATCATCTCGTTTGGATAACTAGAGAAAACGTTGTGGCTAAAAGACTGAAGCATACTCTGTGAACATTTTCCAGATCAACCACCTATTTGGTTTCATAATCTTTCTTTAACACAACTCATACCAAGATCACATTTTCTACTTCATTTACTCCTCATTATCAACTCCATTTCAAATCAATATCCTCCAAAGAAAAATATAGTCCATGATTAATCATGAACACCAATAACAGAATATACACATATGTACATATTCTCCATCAACTTACTACACAATTTCAATTTCATTTTTGCTTTCATTCTACTTCTAACTTTCACCTTAATTCTTCCCATTTCAAAATCTCTTATCCACCAAAAGCACCAAAGCAAAATATGAACCTATCCACATTTCTCGTTTATTAGTTTAATCTTGTTTATCATTTCAAACTCAAAAATTTTCATTTATTTGTTCTTTACTCATGACTAATCATCAAAATTTCTCATTCAGTAGTTCTAACTTCTATGAAATGTTCAGGGTTCAACATGTAGACCTTTGACATTTAAGTGCCCGTACCTAAGGTGCCATAACTCACATTCTCCCATTATCTTCTTTAACATGGCTGCATCTGTAGAGAGATTAAGGGGAAACATCCTATTGGATGACATGTGAGCATATGTTAGAATTTCATCTTTTTTTATCAAACATTTTGTATTTTTAATCACAACCGAATAACCTGACTCGATTAGTTGCCCCACACTTAGTAAATTATATGTATTAGCACATCTGTAATTAACTTCTTTTGGTTACCTACAGATACCATTGCAGTCTCTCAGTCTTTAATTTAGAGTTGCTTGTCATCACCAAGCCAAACATGTGACCTTATTGATTGATCAATATCCTTGAATTTGGATTTTTCATTAGTAATGTGATACGAGCAGCCACTATCAACATACCATATATCACTAACAACAATCTCTGTGCTTAACTAAGCCATGAATAATAAGTCATCTTGCTCTTCGTCCTCCTCAGCATAATTAGCTTCTTCTAGCTTAGGCCAACAAAATTTGTCTGTGTTCATTTTTGATATAATAGGAATAGTGTAAGGAACTGCTCCTTCCATGGCCTCAGCCTCAACCTTGAAAACTTGTTATACCTCTTCCTCTAGCACATTAATTTGATGACTCCGAATCCCCTTTAATCTAGAATGCCTTTTCTTCTTTTTTTGCAGTAGTTCTGTTGATCCTGGCCTCATATGCTTGTAAAGTCCCCATCAGTTCATCAAATGAAAAAAAAAACACAAATCTTTCGATTCCTCAATTGCAACTAGTACACGATCAAATTTAATAGCTAAACTCCTTAACACTTCAGCTACAATAGTTTCAATCATGATTTTCTCACCGTATGAATGCATTTGACTTACAATGGAAAAGACTTTTGCTAGGTATTCTTGGACTGATTCATTGCCTTTCATGCATGAAGTTTCAAAATCTCATCGAAGCGATTGAATTTTGATAGTAATTACCTTTATTGATCCTTGATATTCAGTTTTCAAGATCGACCAAGCTTATTTGGCCGACATGGCAGCAGTTATTATGGAGAATATTGAATCATCCACTGCTTGTTGGATGAAGAAGAGGGCTTTTGCATCACATTTCAGATTGTCTTTTAGACAAGTCTCATCATCACTGGATTCTGCAACACCTGTTTCCACGAGATCCCTTTGAAAATTGGTATCTTTGGTTGTGAGACACTGGGAGAGCTTGAAGTTGCTACCATTGTTTGCAAACAAGAAGAATGGTATGTCCACTTCTAAGACTCTAATACCACTTTGTTGGACAAATATTATAAATTTGAACAGCTTTAGAAACAGAAGAAAGTGATTTTGCTAATTAACCTCTTGCTTTATTCGCGAGAAATAGAGCCTCTTAAATAGGCTTTACAAGAATTGTAATTTGAATTAAACACTAACAATGTATCAGCTACAAATTCTAACTACTCTAACTAATTCATCTAGGAAATAGGAAAACTAACAACTAATGAATGTCGTAGCATATTTTACGGTAACAACCTAAAAACTAAATTGTTGAAAGTTTGAATTAAACCTAACTTCTAACAAGGCTAAATTGAGACATATTTATTCAACTTTCATCAAATTTATTAAAGGCTTAAATTTAAAGAACATACAATATGAGTGGATCTAAATACCAAATCATGAGGTGCTAGTTGGTTTTCTCTCAACTTATTTTAGAGGTTTTCATAGTGCAAAAAATTGTAAAAGTATTAATAGAGCTTTGAAGTTAGAAAAGAGGAAAACATGGCTCAAGACAAGGACTGTGACTCGAGTAATCGGACTCCAATTAGAATCAAGGGTCATCAAAATTGTGCAAGTCCTTTCTCGACACCCCTAGGTGTAAGATAATATTTTACACGATTCAGATATTGTAAAAGTAAATTACTATTAAACTAGTTCAAAAGTAGGGTGTAATTAAGTCGTTTTTTTTTATATTCCTATAGATACTAAAAACTATTCATATAATAGGGTAAGTAGATCTCCAGTGGACATTTTAAGTTAAAAACCAAAATCTGTGGTAGGAACAAGATTACTGCCTAGGAAATGTGGGTGAAATGAGTCAAAAGATATGGTTGTGTTCATATTGATCGTCGTAGAGGCTTATTAATGTTTGTTTCAAAGGAAATTACTACTACTGCAAAAATATTTTAAAAAATCTTCAATAACCAGCTAATTAATAAACTAATTTTGAGAATTTGATGTAGTATTCTTCTACAACAGATTTTAAATCATATTTTTTTGCAACAAATTTCGAATCATATCTCCAACACTCCCCTTTGATTCAAAATCACAAACTCCAAGCAAGGATCTAAGAAAAGCATGTCTTTGACTTCACAAAGTTTTGGTGAAGATATCTGCAGATTGGACATCAATGTGATAGAACTTTATAACTATTTCTCCTTTGGCCACCAATTACCTAATAAAATGAAATCTCAACTCAATATGTGACAGACTGGATTGCTTTCTATTACAGTTGTTGATTTATTATCACAATAAAGTTCATTTCCCTTCTCTTGCTTTTATTGCAAATTGCACATCATTCTTCTAAGCCAAATGCATTGACATGTTGTTGTAGTGGTAGCAACATACCCTTCCTTTGCTATTGATAATGTTGTCATTGGTTGTTTAGTAGATTACTATATGACTACACCTAAACCAAGTCCAAATAAATTCCCAGAAGTACTTCTTCTATCATATGATGAGGTAGCACGATCATTATTCATAAAGCCAATCAATCTAAAATCCATATGAGTGTACCAGATTCTATATTCAAAGTCCATGCATTGTTCTTTAAATTCCTTTTTGTTATTCCATAATGTCACTTTGATGGACAGCTTAGGAATCTTGACACTACCACTAACTAAGAATGAAATGTCTAGCCTTATATTAGTTTAATATATCAATCCACTAATGAAACTTCTAAAATGTCTTTCATTTACAGCTTCAACTCCATCTTCTTGCATCAATTTTTGATTCTTATTCATTAAATTTGCCACCATCTTGCAATTCGACATGTTGACTTTCTTTAATAAGTCAGTTGTATAATTCTTTTGAGAAATAAACATCCCATTTTTATCTTGCAAAATCTCTAATCCAAGGAAATAATGCAGCAATCCTAGGTTTGTAATTGTGAAGGTGCCCATCATATTGTATTTGAATTCTTCTACAAGTGCTAAATCTGAATCCATATAAATTATATCATCACTAGATAAGCACATTATTAAGAAAGCAACTTTACCTTGCTTCTTTAGATAAAGAGTGGGCTCATTTGCACTTTTCACATAACCATTTTGTTGTATCAAGCTTTTGAGGCTTGTTTTAAGCCATAAAAGCCTTCTTCAACATGTACACCTTCTCTTTCTTTTTCCATAAATCACAAAGCTTTCTAGTTTTGTAACATAAACTTCTTCTTCAAATTCTCCATTCAGAAATGTCGAGCTTACATCAAGCAAATACACTTTCCATTTAAGTTGAGTGGTCAAAGCCAAAAAAAAGTCTTACAGTTTTGAATCAAGTTATAGGAGAAAATGTCTCGTCATAATTGATCCCTTGTTGTTAAGATTACCCTTTCATGACCTACTGAGCCTTGTACTCTTGGATACTACCATCTACATGAAAATTTGTCTTGAATATCCACTTCACAACAATTGGTTTCTTTTCATTTAGCAAATTTTGCTAGCTCTTAAGTTGAGTTCCTTTTGATGGACATGAGCTCTTCTCTTATAGCTTGCCTCCACTCTTCTTTTTCTACTGCCTCCTTATATGTTGTAAGATCTAGAACAATTAATGCAAACTCCTATGATTCATAAATCTCTATTAATGATATGAATTTCCTTATAAGAGCCTCTGTAAAGGATATGCTTAAGCAGTTAGTGTTAGAAGTTGCATTTGGTGTTGTAATTGGGCTACATTGAGTAGGAGTTTCAAAGTTGCTATAATTGTATTTAGTGAAGTTGCAGGAATTGAGGCTGAATTTGTCTATTTTTATCAAGAAAAATTGATGTTGATCTTCCTTTTTAGTATTGCTGCTTCCCCAATTCTAGTTTGCTGCCTCATTAAACATTACATTTTTACTAACAATTATCTTGCCAGTTATAGGGCTATATAATTTATATGCTTTTGACTTTGTGCAATAACTCACTAAAATATATTTAATTGATTTCAAATCTAATTTTTGGAGATTTTCAACATTAACTAAAATATAAGCAATATAACAAAAAAAATTTAAATGATTTACAGTGGGCTTGGTTCCTTTCCCTGCTTTATACGTAGTGATATTTTGGACAACTTTTGTAGGGCAGATAGCAAGTATACTGCTAATGCTACAACTTTTGCCCAATATTGGTTTGGAAGACCTTTCATTTTTTAGAGACTTTTTAACATCTCTACCATCGTTCTATTTTATGTTCCACTGCTCCGTTATGTTTTGGAGTGTATGATGCAATCAACTCCCTTTGAATTCCATTTTCTCCACAAAAATGATTGAACTACTCAGATAAAAATTCACGACCTCTATCTATATGAAACTCCTTTATGCATTTTCCACTTTTCTTTTCCACCAATGCTATGAATTTTTTAAAAATTTAAAAGGTTTCTGATTTGGATTTCAAAAAATATACCCAACACATTCTGCTGAAGTCATCGGTGAATAGGAAAAAGTAATAACTCCCTCCAAGTGACTTCATATTCATAGGGCCATAGAGGTCTGCATGAACTAATTCAAGACATATTAAGGTTCTCCAAGCTTTTCCACTATGGAACAACTCCTTGGTTTGCTTGCCATAAATGCAAACTTCACATCATTCAAAAGTTTGAATTTTTGGTAAATCATGAACCATATCTTTTCTTTCCAACAACTGTAATGCCTTTACATTCAGATATTTGTACCGAAGGTTCCAAAGTTTGAACTCATCTTTTTCTTCCACAACTAAGGTGAAAGAATCCATAATAGAGATGTCCAATGGGAACATTATAGTTTTGGTCATCAATACCTTTAACAATTGTTTAGTTTTAAAGATGCATGCTCTATCATCAAACATTACTGAATATCCAGTAGCCAAAAGATGTCTAACACTCAGCACATTATGCTCTAGGAACAAATTGAACATTGTATAAGAATTTGGTTTAACCTTGGCTAGTTTTGACAACTACTAATCCTTTTCCTTCCACTTGTACTTCTTGATCATCTCCCAATTTGACCATCCTCTTTTGAGTCTTATCAAATATTTTGAGCTCTTTGAATATCGCCTTCTTGCTGTTCATATGATTGGAGCACTTACTATCGATAAACCACACTTCACCTTATAAGTCTACTGTGTCAAAGTGTGCCATGAACAACTTACTCTCTTCGTCTACTTCTTCTACAAAATTTGCTTGTTTATCTTTAAACCAACAATCACCTTTCATATGTCCATATTTTTGTTAATGTTGACATTAGATGTTCCCTTATTATTGTTGTTGGATCTCTACTAAAATTCTTTGTTGGCTTCTTTACCTCTACTTTAACTTCTTCCTTGAAATCCTCTTATGCCTTTTCCACATCCTATAGCTTTTTTTTGGCTCCGTTTGAACTCTCTCCTTTTTACTTAAAATGCCTTTTTCTCAATTGTTTTTTTTTCCTGTAATGTAAATTCTTACTTCATGGGACTGCAGTGAACCCATCAAATCATCCATGGAATAAGTTAATATGTTCCTAGACTCCTCGATAACTTCAACCGCATGTTCAAATTTTGAAGTTAAACTCCTAAGTACTTTACTTACAACATTCTTTTCTAAGACATTATTATCGTAGGACCTAATTTGGTTGATAATGGTTGCTATTTGTAACATGAATTTATGCACTGATTCATTGTTCTTCATATTCAAGTTTTCAAATTCCTGACAAAGTGTCTACGACTTTAGTGTGACCACTGTGGAATGTAAGCTACAGAGTTGTCCACACCTCCTTTATTATTGAGATTGCTAAATTTTTTTAGAAAATAGATTCACCTACAACTTACTGTATGAAGAATAGAACCTTTATTTTTATTTTTCTTGCTTTCTCTTAGCCTAGTCATTACAGTCATATTCCACTAACTCCCATAACTCTCGTGACTTCAACAATGTTCTCATTTTGATCATCCAAAATTCATAGTTATCTCCCTTAAAAATTGACATGGAAAGTTGGGCTATGTTGACTGTACTACTGTTGTTTGCCAAAAAGAAACTTCAAAAGCTGCTCAGATACCAAATGTTTATTTTAAAGAAAAATTAATGTTGTAAAAATAAAGAAAAACGAATTATGCAGATTTTTTAAGAAATAGAAGACTGTAACTTTTTATTCAATGCACAACCAATACAAATTAGAATGCCAATTTATAGGCTAATGAACAACTAAAATGTGAAAATTTAAGCTACGTACATGTATTCATGTTAACTAAAAACACTAAAAAAAATCTTTAATTAACTAGCTAACTAATCAATTAATTTTGAGAGTTTATTGTAAATGTTTTCTTAAAACAGATTTTGAATCATATTTCTGCAATTATATCTCCAACAATTTTTACATCATCATTCAACGTTCTGTTTGTGGTCAATCACTCACATCATGATCTGTCTAAAAGATAACCTGCGTGGTCAAAAAAAGAAGGAAACGGTGATTGATCGTTTTCCATGCGGCCCTGTCTGGGCTATCAAAAGCAACCACTTTCTTTTCAAGTGGGGTGTGTTCATGGTCTCTCCAAGGTCTAACGGAAGGGTATGGTGCTGAGCAAGGAAGCCCACTTGGCATTTTGCAAGCTTTGGTTAGGTTTTCTGAGGTTTCAATTCAAAGAAAGTAATACTCGTGTTTTCGAAAAACTAGCCGACGCAACGATGTGTCTTTCTTTTTCTGAGGTTTCTTTTTCGTGTTTCCGTTGTAATGTTCTAGAGTTCTATTGATGGGAAGTCTTGCATAACAAATCCACAAAAAGTTTCTTAACTAATGCCACAAATTCAATTACCAACTAGAACAAGAGGTTGAAAATGCCATTCCTGTTCGTAAATGGTGAATATTCTATTTCAGTATCATAACTTTTCACTTCTGCATTTTATTTTCCATTGAAACGATCCCGTGAATGAACTGCAATCAAGATTTACTTATGGGGGACCAACTAGTTCTTTTGTACCTGTAAAATTCTTTAAGAAACTCTGCGTAGCTGTAGTTCCTATACAAGTGGAGGATCAACTTGTTGAAGATATAAACTAAAAATAAATGTGTTATTGTTTCTAAGTTGTTTAGTTTCTTAAGAGGCCTGTTTAGTTTCTTGATAAGTCTAAGAGTCGTCTTGTATTTCTATATAACTAGTTTTCTGCTTTAATGAAAATGACAAACATTGACTGAAGGAAATTCGTTCTACCTTCTCTGTTTTTCTTTCTCTGGGTTTCATTGTCTCTATCTCTGTTTTCTAACAAAGTGGTATCATAACACAAAAACACAGTTGTGAATTTGGAGACCTCACCAACTGAGAGCAATGAGCAACCACTCTTCAAGCTGTTTCGTTTTTTCATTATACTATTTCCAATTGAGAAAAGAAACTAACCCAGAAGAAGATAGAAGATTTGATGATATTGCAAATTGAAAGCTTGTCCCTGCAAACTTGATGAAAAATGTTAAGGGGGAGGGGGTTTGTTTTGGAATTCAGGAATTAAAGAGATTTTAAAGATAAAGAGAGAGTGATGTTTGTAGTCCTCCAACACGTGATTGATGACATAGAAGCACCTTTTTTTTTCAAAGGAAAGACCAAAATAAAACAGACTCACATACCCACTGCGTCTAATGCAAGGTGCGAGAATACATCATGCCATGCATATTATGAGTGAGTACGTCTCGAATAGTCTCCGGAGGATCTTATAGGTAATGCAAGCCAGGACCCGGCCAATAGGCTAATGCTGCAAGTCTATCTGCATATTGATTGCCTTCCTGATGGATATGTTGGAAGTGGACCTCCCACTCTCGGTGGACCAAGTCTCGTATACCTGTTACCAAAGAAAAAGGGTTAGACAATAGACTTTGTAAAACGGAGAGGATATTAATTACCTCCAAGGAGTCTACTTTTACTACTACTCAGCGGTACCCACAACCCCAAGTCAGGGAAAGGCCTGAGTGGACTCCCCATAATTCTGTTTTCGGAGGTGTTCCCACGCTTAAATTATGGAGAAACCCACCACACCAATGTTCAGAACTGGACCGAAAAATACCACCAGCTGCTGCTAGGTGGGATCCTGGTCTGACGACACCATCCGTGTTGATCTTGAGCCATCCCTCCATCGGGGCTCCATCGCACAGCATCGCCCAAAGGAAGGCTTTGTAGCCGGAAGACCCGAGATTCCACCGTGGTCGTCCGGAGAATCCAATCAACATAATCCATAACAATGCAGATCCCGTCCATAGGCCAGACGAAGGTTGAATCAAAGAAGCTATTATTCTGTCATTTCCATAAGAACCAACATGCTACACCAAAGATAGTTGCCCAATTAGGCTGATTGAGTGCGGGTGGAGGTTGGAGGTTGCTAAGAAGCCACGAGACCTCGTCCGTATGGGAGAGAATCCTGGCCTAGCATTCGGCTGGAAATCGGCGCCAGAAAGACTTTACTCGTGGACAATCCCGAAGAGCATGAAGAATAGACTCTTCCTGTCCACAAAAATAACACTCACTATTCAATATAAGATGTCTCACCACCCGTTGTTGATTAGTTAACAGCTTCTATTTTGTAAGAAGCCAGAGAAATGACCTTATCCGCTAAGGCCCGACCCATTTCTAAATGACCTCCCATCTCCAACTAGGAGCCTCCGTGTCTGCGTGTTCTACGAGAGCATAGGCCAAGTCGACATTTTAGAGGCAAATTGGTGGTGGATGT
This sequence comes from Erythroxylum areolatum, assembly GCA_024520975.1. Lineage (NCBI taxonomy): Eukaryota > Viridiplantae > Streptophyta > Magnoliopsida > Malpighiales > Erythroxylaceae > Erythroxylum > Erythroxylum areolatum. The sequence goes on from JANIJH010000223.1 coordinate 5,464,475, forward strand.
TAGAACCAAATGAAGTGCCCACCACCATGCTCACTTAATCTGAGGAAGTGAACCGATGGGTGATGAAGAGAACAAATTCCAACTTTTCTCTTCACAAGAAATCTTTCGATCACTTTGTTTTAGAATTTGGGAATTAAAGAGATTTTAAAGATAAAGAGAGAGTGATGTTTGTAGTCCTCCAACATGTGATTGTTGACATAGAGACGGCTTTTTTTTTACAAAGGAAAGACCAAAATAAAGCAAACTTGCAGACCCGCCGCGTCTAACGCAGGGTGCGAGAATACATTATGCCATGCATATCATGAGTGAGTACGTATCGAATAGTCTCCGGAGGATCTTGTAGGTAATGCAAGCCAGGACCCGGCCGATAAGCTAATGCTGCAAGTCTATCTACACATTGATTGCCTTCCCGATGGATATGTTAGAAGTGGACCTCCCACTCTCGGTGGAGCAAGTCTCGTATACCTGTCACCAAAGAAAAAAGGTCAAACAACAGACTTTGTGAAGCGGAGAGGATATTAATTACCTCCAGGGAGTCTACTTTTACTACTACTCGGTGATACCCACGATCCCAAGCCAGGGAAAGGCCTGAGTGGACTCCCTATAATTCCGTTTCCAGAGGTGCTTCCGCGCCTAAATTGTGAAGAAACCCACCACACCAATGTCCAAAACTGGACCGAAAAATACCACCAGCTGCTGCTAGGTGGGATCCTGGTCTAATGACACCATCCGTGTTGATCTTGAGACATCCCTCCATCGGGGGGCTCCATCATACAGCGGCGCCCAAAGGAAGGCTCTACAGCTGGAAGACCCGAGATTCCACCGTGGTCACTCGGAGAATCCAATCAACATAATCCATAACAATGCGGATCCCATCCACAAGCCTAAAGAAGGTCAAATCAAAGACGTTATTATTCCACCATTTCTATAAGAACCAGCACACTACACCAAAGATAGTCGCCCAATTAGGCTAATTGAGTGCGGCTGGAGGTTGGAGGTTGCTAAGAAGCCACGAGACCTTGTCCGTGTTGGGACCCGATCCGGGAACCGGATCCCAATCGAAAAGCGGAAAGACGGAAACGAAAACGAAGTGGCAGATAGCTAAAACGAGACAAAAGGGAAAGCGAAAATAGTGAAACGAACCGGAAAACGAAAATCGAACAAAAACTTAACAAAGCGGATCCGACATTCGGGAACAAAGAACGGAGAAACACGATCGCGTTGGAAACCTAAACCTAATCCAATACAAAAATCCGGTATAATTTTTTTTTCTTTTTCTTTTCCATTCTTTCTTATACCAATCACATCCATATAATTTCCCATAGGAAATTCATTCTTATACCCAAAACTCAACATTCATACATAATCTTATATATATCCATACAAATCTCAAAATTACATTTTTATCCCAAATTTTATCGAAAATTCGGTAGCATAACGGCTGCATTTATTCTAACCCAAACCTGCAAAGTATC
>JANIJH010000223.1:5473342-5505585 GCA_024520975.1 Erythroxylum areolatum
GTGTTTGGATCATGTATAAATTAAAAAGTACTGACAGTTGTGAATTACTGAGTTTTAAGTGAATGAAATGGAATCCATTTTGGTTTTAAAAAGTAACCAGTTTCTTTTTACTGTTTTATGATTGTGATGCCATGAGGAGTGTAGTTGGTTGTTGTCGGTAGTGGTATCTTGTCGTAGGATATTTATCAGAATGGCCTACGGGCGTTCCGGTGGATACCCTATGGTAAGGGGGCGCTACACGCAACTTCCAAACAAAGTTACTCTTCCTTTTTGACATAATAGGAGCCTTCTATATGTCATATTAGAAGGAGCCTATTAATATCCGACAATATTGTGCACTCTTTTTCAAAACAAAAACTACATCGTTCAGTAACTGCAACTTCCAAACAAAGTTACTCTTCCTTTTTAAAATGACAAGAGCATTCTATGTGTCACATTAGAAGGAGCCTGTTAATATCTGCAAAAAGAAGTAACATATTTTTTGAAGATAAAATCTTTGAACAGAGTTAGTTATCTGATAATCTGCACATACTAAGCTCTTTTTTTAGTAAACATAATATATCTTTTTAAAGAGGCCTAGTAAAAATTTCAGCAACTTGGTTTTTGGTGTTTAACATGCAATAATTCAATAGTTCCTTCTAAGACATGATCTTTAAGAAAGTGATGTTTAACTTCTATATGCTTAGTACTAGAGTGATGCACATGATTTTTAGATAAAATAATTGCACTTATGCTGTCACATAATATAAGAATATGACCAAAGTTTAGAGAAAATCCCAAAGTTGATGTTTCTTCCACAAAATCTGAGCACAACAGTTAGCGATTGCTATATATTCTGCTTCAGTTATTTAAAATGTTATGCAATTTTGTTTCTTGTAGGATAAAAAACTAACATCCACCAAGGAATTGACAATAGCTACTTGTGTTTTTCCTGTCAACCTTATCACCTACATAATCTGCATCACAGTAGCCAACCTTGTCATATGAATTTTTGTTTTTAGATACCATAGTCCAAAATCCATAGTTTCAAGAAGATAACGAAAGATCCCCTTGATTGTTTGAAGGTGCCCCTCTTTTGGATTTGATTGAAAACATGCACAAAAATACACAATAAGCATCAATAGCCTTGCTTAAATATCTGGTCTTGAACTTAAATATAGAATTGAACTAATTATTTCTCTATATTTTTTCTCATCAATAGCCTTGCTTAGTTCATCCTTATCAAACTTAGTTCCACTATACATTGGAGTTCTCATTAGTTTGGCATTTTCAAACTGATATTTCTTGATAAGTTCCTTTGTGTATTTGTCTTGACTAATAAAAATATCTTTTTTTTACAACGGAAAAGGCACAAATTACAATATCCTCCAAGGGAGACTAACCCCGCATAAAAAAATACCTTTTTTTTGTTTGCTTGATTTGCAAACCAAGGAAGAAGGATAGTTTCCCCATCATACTCATCTCAAACTCCCCCTACATTAAAGTTGAGAATTCTTGACAGAAAGATGGGTTAGTGCCACCAAATATTATGTCATCAACATATATTTAAACTATGAGTAATTCATTATCCTTTGTCTTAATAAGTAAAGTTTTATCTACTTTTCCTCTTTCAAAGTTATTATCAAGCAGGAAGTTACTTAACCTGTCATACCATGCTCGAGGAGTCTACTTTAGACTATAAAAGGATTTTCTAATTTCATCACATAATCTGGATGTTCTGCGTTCTCAAAACCTGGAGGTTGCTTAACAAACATTTTTTTTGTTAAGATATCCATTTAAGAAAGCATTTTTGTTTAAATAATTTAAATTTTCTATGACGTGTAAAAGCAAGTAAAATTCTGATAGACTCTAGTTTAGCAACAAGTGCATAAGTCTCATCAAAATTAATACCTTCCTGTTGATTATAACATTAAGGTATAAGTCTAGCTTTATTTCTTACCACCTTACCATTTTCATCAAGTTTGTTTATAAATACCCAATGAGTTCCAATGATTGACTTGTTTTGTGGATAGGATACCAGATTCCAAACTTGGTTACTATCAAACTGGTTTAAATCATCATTCATAGCTGCAATCCATCATTCATAGCTGCAATCCAGCTTTCATCAGCAAGCGTCGCTTCAACAATCTTTGGTTCTAGTTGTGAAACAAAAGCAACTTAATTGTTTTTAAAGAAGGCTCTGGTTCTTAGACCTTTTGAAGGGTCTCTCAGAACAAACTGAAGTGCATCAAGACCTCTCTATTCTCTTGATGTCCTGAAACTTCTGCTTTGAGCATCTGGTGTCCTTTGCTACGTAGGTGCCTGTTGAGGTGTATTCGCAAAAGGAGCCTCTTTTGTCCTATCTTCAGAAGGACCTTCTTAATCTTGCAAATCTGAAGGTACTACTGGTGCAGTTTGAGTTTGTGGCGTATCTTAAGGGACCAAAGGATGCTCCTGATCATCTGAATCAGTTGTTGTTGTTGAGGGCAGTGCTTCTTGAAATGCAACATGTATTAACTCTTCTAACCTCTTGGTTCTTTTATTATAGACTCTAAATCCTTTTCTAACAATATTATATCCCAAAAAGATGGCTTCATTAGACTTTGCATCAAATTTATCAAGGTTATCCTTACCATTATTCAACACAAAACACTTGCAACCAAAAGCCTGAAAGTAGGCAACATTGGGCTTTCTTCCTTTCCGTAGTTCATAAGGAGTCTTTTTGAGAATGGGCCTTATAAGGCACCTGTTTAGAATGTAACAGGCAATAGACACAACTTCTATCTAATAGTTATAAGGTAGACTACTTTCATATAGAGCAAGGGTCATGTTCTTTCTCTCAACAACCCCATTCTGCCAAGGAGTCCTTGGACAAGATAAATTATGAGTTATACCATTATCACTATAGAAATCCTTAAAACTTTTTGTTATCAAATTCTCCTTCATGGTCACTTTAAATTATGGTAATGTAGTATCCTTTTTTAATTTGAATTTTCTTGCAAAATTTCTAAAGCATCATCCTTATTTGCTAGGAAATAAACACAAGTGAATCTAAAGTAATCATCTACTACAACGAAACCATAATGTTTACCACCAAAACTTTGAGTTTTAGTTGGACCAAACAAATTCATATGTATAAGCTTAAGCGGTTGGTTAGTAGATACATCATTCTTGGGTGGAAAGCTACTTCTAACTTGTTTTCCTTTTAAGCATGCTTCACAAACCTGATAAATTTCAAAAGTAAGATTAGTTAATCCTCTTACTAATTTATTTTTGGACAATTTTGACAAAATACTCATGCTAGCATGTCCAAATCTTCTGTGTCAGATTAATAAGTCATTTTCAAGAGAAATAAAGCACTCAATCTTCTGGGAAGATATATATTCTAATTGAGCACAATATATATTTTGATTTCTGGGACCAACAAACACAATGTTATCATTATGATTGTCAATTATTTCATAAAGAGATGCATAGAATGTGATTCTATATCGCTTATCACATAACTGACTCACAATCAGCAGATTATGTTTCAAACCGTCAACATATAGAACATTATCAATAGAAGTAGAGTCAGAGGCATCAATTTACCAATTTTAGTGACCTTTCCCTTGTTTTTGTTAGCAAAGACAATATTACCTCCATCTTTATTTTCAATATAGTTAAAGTATGATATTTCACCTGTTATATGTCTTAAACAACTACTATCAACTATCCACTGGTTTTCTCTTGTTATTGTTCTGAAGTATATTTGTAGAATGTACTATCTCAATTTAAAGACCCAAACTTTTCTGGGTCCTTTCAAGTTAGTAATATGATCTTTTGATCTCCAAACATATATTTTAAATAATTTCCTCATTCTATGCATGTTACAAAAATGACTAATATGTCCATGTTTGCCATAATAGAAGCATAAAAAAGATGAATGAGAGTTACTGTCATTTTTTTCACGCATTAGGTTACTGTTATTTTGATTACAACTACTACTAGTTTTAAGAAATAAGTTCTTATACAGCTTGATATTATTATTTTCATCATATCATATTCTTGTCTTATCAAAGACACCTTTACCATTACCAAGTAATGCATCAAAGATTATTTTTTCTGTCAAAAAAATTAGCTAGGTCATTTTCTAGAAGTGTGATTCTTTCAACAAAATTTTCTTTTTCGTATTCTAGGTGATCACATGCAAATTCTAGTTCAGCAACCTTTTCTTCTAATTGTTTTACTTTTTCAGAACCTTTTTAATTATTCTCAAGCAGTACAATTTCTAACAGAGTTACTTTGTCTTCCAAGCATTCCTTTTCGGATACCTTTCACTTATAATCATTTTCAATCTTAGTAAGAGACATTTTTGGTCAACAGGCTCTTATTATTTGATTCTAATGATCTAATTTTATTCCTCAAGGATGCATCATTGTTTTAGACTTCTCAACCTCTTTAACATACTGCACAATTAATTTCTTATACAGAGCACACAGTTCATGATATGCATCTCTTAGTTCGTCAATTTCAAGATTAGAGTCAAAAATTATATACCTCATCCTCTTCTGAATCGACCATGAGGCAAACATTGATTGCTTTTTTAGGCTCTTCTTCATTAAAATTCTAAAAATCTTCATTAGACCGAGCTACAGTCATAACTTGCTTTCTAGGTCTTCTATTTTTTGTTTTGTCCTTTTGAAGAAGAAAGGGATGTTCTAGTCTAGTATGCCCACGCTTCTTGTAGTGATAACATATAATTTGAGTATTTTGTGCATTGTTACTGCTGCTGCTGCTGCTGCTACCTTTTGACATAGATCTACTGTTTCCAGTTTTCTTATTTCCTTTTTTTTCATCAACTTCTTTTTGTAAAAATGTGTATACTTTCTGACCATAAGGTTGAATTCATAATCTCCATCTATCTAAAACTCAGTGTTGTTTTCATTACCATTTGATTCATCAATAGCTTTTAGAGCCATTCCTCTTTTATAGGAGAATCCTTCATCTCGTTTAAGCTTTGTCTTATGAATCATCAAGTTTCCTCTCAGTCAATCAAGTGAAATAGTGTCTAGATCTTTTGTAGTTTCTAAAACCATCATTTTGGATCTCTACTCCTTTGGCAATAACCTTAGGATCTTTGTCATGAGCTTATCATTAAGATATGTCTTTCCCAAGTTCTCCATGGCTGCGATATGTTATTGAAGCTTGCTAGACTTCAATATATATAGATTGGAGATAGATTGTCATCCTCTCATTCCAATAGGAATATTTGTTTCCATTAAAATAAGGAAGCTTTGTGACAGATTGTCCTTCAAGACTTCTCAAGTTATTTGTCATGACTACCACGTGTTGTAAAAATACAATAAATGTGAAATCGTGCTCTAATATCAAATGATAAAGTAAACACATGCAAGAGGAGGGTAAATTGTTTGTGACTTAAAAATTTTCGCAAGTTACTATCAATCCGTATAAAAGATAGGCGGCTGTTAAAATTTAAAATTAAATGAGTCTCTTGCAATTTGAAAACAACAGTAGCTATAGTGCAAAAATTTAAAAGCTAATGAAAGAGAAAGAATGATATAAATAATTTATATTAGTTCGGCTTATAACTAAGCCTACATCCATTTTCCAAGTATCGCACTTGAGTATTTCACTAAAATCTCCAAGTAGTAATTTGACGAGTCTCTCCAAGCTCACAATTGCAACTTTACAAGGTTCTTCAACCTTCCACACTAGTAATATTTGATTAGCCTCTACAAGCTCTCAACAATTAAAAGTTGGATTTGCTTAACATGAGAGCTACAATGGATGATCTCTCTCAATATAGTGTATTCACTTTCGAAAACACAAAAAGTAGATAAAGATATGAATTTCGAGTCTGAGTATAGCTAATACTGATATATTTTTAAATCTGGTTATAAGTGGATGCAACAACTCTTCCTTAAATAGGAATTATGTTCAACAATCTTTTTGAAATTTTATTCACATATACTAGTCGCTGCTTCAATTTTATCATGAACCAATTGATTGAGTCAGTTTCGAATCTGTTAAAACAACTTTCATATCATCTATGACAATATCTTCAAATATCCAAACGTTTGGATAAGTTTTTGACTGTGTCTCGAAGCCAACTATTAAATTGGGTGGATAGCAGGTTCCTTAGTTTGTACAGAAACGATAGAGACAATTCATTCTAGATTTTGTGGAACCATTTCTGACAGTTTAAATGAGTTTATTAGGTTGATTCCTGTAAAATAGGAGTTGTTAGATGTTTATCCTCTCATTTACACAAATAACTAAGTTATACACCCATTTTTATATTGTTATCTTTTGGATAAATGAGTAATTCAATTAAATAAATTTGAAATTGAAATGTAACTTAATATTATTGATTGTTATCATCAAAACCATTAATTTAAAAGCTTTGAGCTAACACTTTACAATTAGTGACATGTTTTAATTGACGATGGAAGCATGTAATAGGGAAAGATATTTGAAGAGACTAATTATTGAACATAAACCACCACAAGATACCATTGTATGTTAAGACAATGAGCTACATCATTTTGGCCCCCAGCTTTGTTCTTGGAAACCAATATTCATATCAAGTGATGAACTTCTGCTGATACGGCTCATATCCTTCCTAAAATTATTCCTAACTTTGTTCTCATGTTTGTTATATGTTCTAACTAAGGAATTTGAATAGTCATCTTTTAGAAAAAGACAAGTTTTGGCTGGATAAAGAATAAAATTAATTTAACTTCAAAAATAAAATTATCCTTTAAAATTTAAATTATTCATATAGTATCAATTCATCACTGTTTTGAAATACATAATTAAGATACCATTAATCATAATAAATGCTAATCCAGCAATGTGTTGGTAAGCATATTAATGTATGTATAAATATGAAACCTTTAGAGACCCTTTTGGTGTCTATTTGGAACAAATGAAGTTTATGAATATTACATAAGGGCCTTTCACAAGTATCAGCAACATATACAATCAACCCTTGAGAAATTGCAGAAAAGATTCTTGTTGTGTTCTTTTTACTCTCTTAAGAAAGGTTTAAGTGCTACTGAGTAGTAACCATCTTATTTTGGAAAAGCACACTTTCTTCAGAATCATGATCGTAGCCCCTATCAGCCAATTCAAAATATACAGGAAAATCTAACCCCATCAATGGCAATGTAACCTTCAGGGAAGCAACTGAAACTGTTGTTGCAAACATATGTTTTTGCTTTAGAAGAGACTTCCTCTTTGCTTCTGTCGTGTATCAATTCAGGGAATTCTCGATATCAATGACAAACCGGTACTTTACGTCTCTCTTTATCAGCCTCTCAAGAGCTTCATTTATATACTGGATAGGAATTACTTCTATCTTGGGGTAAACTTTATGAGCAGCACAAAACTCCAACATTTCTTGTGTTATTTTTGTTCCACCTGCGATACTACCAGACATGGTTTTCATACCTGGAAGATTGGTAGTGTAAGCAAGTCAGTGGACTTGAACCTTTTTTTTTACCATGTAAACTATTATTTTCTAACAGAGTTTAAGATGACATCATAAAACTAGAAATGGTATGAAGTATACTACCAACAACAAGGTTTGCAGGACTGAATTTAATTTCACTTGGGAATCCGACAAGGATGAAAACACCTGCGGTCTTCAGAAGTGACAGGTAGGCATCAAATGGATGATCACCTGATGCAGTGTCAACTATAAAGTCCAGAGATTTGGTGAGAGCCTGCATAGAATCCATCAGCTCTCAGAAAATGGTGAAAGAAAATAAATATTCATCTTTTCTGCTGAAAAGCATCTGAGGTTTTTTACCTTCATCTGTTCTTCATCAGATGAGACCACAAAATTGTCTGCACCAAGCACACTTAAGGCTTCCTCTTTCTTGGATATGCTAGTGCTTAAAACTGTTACTTTCAATCCAAAGCCCTTTCCAAACTTTACTGCCATGTGACCTAGACCACCAAGTCCAATCACCCCTAAAGATTTTCCAGGTTGGTTCATCTTGTGTCGAATCATGGGACTATAAACAGTAATTCCAGCACATAGCAGAGGTGCAGCCAAGGCCACGGGATAACCATCAGGTATCTTGAAGCAGTACCTGCAATATCAAAACCAACTTCTTCAACATCAGCTGTATAATAAAATCTTTACTACTAATCCTTCTGTAATCACTGAGCTACACTTTTGAAGTTTTTTTGAAGCATTTGACAATCACATATTGCTTTATTCTTCATCCTCATTATAAACCATACACGCATGTCTCCTTTTCGAAGTTACCAGAAATCAACCAGTACTGCAGAGCATTAAAAACAAATGTTTTCTGAGATAAAGGAATGTAGATTAAATGATTTCGTCGGGCACCCACCTCTCATGCACAACGATGTAGCTGGAATACCCTCCTTTGGTCACTGTACCATCAGCATCTATATCATTAAAAGTCAATACTAATCCTTTCAGACAATAAACTTCTTCTCCATCATTACAATACTCGCACTCTCTGCATGAGTTAACATAAGTTCCTACTCCAACATGGTCACCAACTTTGATGTGGCTAACATTAGAACCAACTTCTTTTACAATTCCCACAATCTCATGTCTGAAACAGATAATCATAGTGGTATAAGTTTATATTCATGGTAATTGATAAAGTGATCAGGATCATACCCAGGCACCAAAGGATGTTTAGAATCTCCATGCTGATTCCTGCTCCAAACATCAGCATGGCAGACTCCACAATGAGTAATTTTCAGTGAAACATCATCTTTGCCCACAGCTCTGCATAGATTTCCAAGATTACGAGGCAGCATATGAATATAGTTTAGGCTACTAACTGATCACTGGGAAAACACCAAGTTATTGGGTAGATTATTCAAGAATCGAAGTCGATTTAGTTTATAAAAGGAAGATATCAATGAACTTCAACGAAATGGTTTCACAGGATTCAGCTAATTACTCTGTAAGATTTTAAGGAGTTAAAACAATTTAGCATCAATTTCAACAACTGAAAAAAACTGCAACCTGAACAATGTATATGAAAATGTCAAGGATTATAAGAGTTCAAGATAAGGGTAAATTCTTTCTACTGTTCCTCATTTATGAATTTGAAACATCACCACCCTGAATTCTGTTTTCGTTGAAACAAGAAAAGAGAATGAATCAGCTGTACAGCGCCAATATCCTTTCAGGGCAATGCAAAAGAAGATTTGTTCAGATGGCAATCAGTAGGTGAAATAACTCCTGAGAACTCCTGCTCTTCCTCTTAAGTAATACATTTCAGGATAGACAGTCACTCAGCAACCTCAAACAATAATCAGAATGATCACTCCTTGCAGTTCCTTGTAATGATTACCAACCCTCCACGATTATAGAATTATACTGACTGATCATTTTTATTCCTTACTTTCCCTTCCCTTTCCCAATATCCCAGGTTAACTAAGATCTCTATATGTAAGATTTCATTTCCATTCCTTGTCGATTATGCTGAAGTCCAAAACCAAAGTTTCAGAAAATCCTACACAGAAACAGTACTAATTAACAAGGTAAAACGTATAGAACAAACCTTCGTGCAAACTTGTAAGGGGATAAAACTCCAGACGGATCTCTAACTGCCCATGCAAGACAGTCTTCTTTTACAGTCTCAGAACTCATTATCAAAAGTCAACTGGTCAAGAATCATGAATTGGCCATATTAATTCTTCAGTCAATGATAGTGAGAAAAACCAACTGATAGATGAATCTAAATGGTAAGAATGAAAAATTCAAACATATAAAGTTGATATGCACAAAAGGTACCATAACATAGCAAAGAGAAGAAAAGAGATCCAAAACTAACAAGCATGGACAGCATTCCAATAAGAGCACGTGCATTTCAAACTATAAGCAACTAAAAACAGAACTCCCCACATTCCAATATAAGAAGAAATCAGAATAAACTATTTCGGATCAGTTCGTACCTATTATCTTCCATCATCTATTAGTTTCAAAGTTCTCCCCATTATCTTCCAACTAAATAGATTCACACATATATATGTTTTACAATCATATAATAAGCTGTAAAGATCCATTTAGAGCCAAAACCCATAAAAAAAGAACAAACTTGAAATGTTGCAGGTGGAAAAACACCAGATTCTCTCTTCCCTCCAACTTCCCAGTTCCATAGCCACAACAGCAACAAAACTCCACGAATATGAGATCAGAAAGACAGAAACTTTGCTCCAACCAAGTAGTGATTTAAACAGAGACTATAAGATTACATACAGAAAACGAACAAAAACCCATAAATCCAAAAAGATAGGGAAGGACATATGTTCTTACCAGACAACAACAGAAGCTGTTTCACAGAGAAAAGGACGGCTGACTTCTGCCTAACTCTATCCTTTGCTAATAGCTTTTGAAGTGGACTGCTGAACGTATGTACATAGACTCATATCATATGTGGCCTGTGGTGCGATAAGGTACCACGTCATTGCTCTGCTAACCAAACAACCAAGTAATCGCTTTGCTCTTTTTGAATTTGACCTCGACCAGAGTTCACTAGTCCAGTTTTATCTGTTTTCGTTTCGTTTTTTTTTTCTTTAATGTGATGCAAGATGTCAAATCATTATTCGTTATACTATCTTTGCAATAAAAATTTATGCTTTTTACTTTAAAGTTTGTTAATTTTTGCACACATGTCAGGAAAAATTATAGTTCATCCTCTGATCACGGTTTCCTGTCCCATTACAGGCAGGAATCTGATCGCTCTGTTTTTGCCTACTCAACATTTCCTGAGAGTACTGGTTTTTGTGGGAGGAGGGTATCTGATTTGTCTTGTGGAAAATTGTTTAGAATAAACATTTACCTTCTCACAAGAACTTCCATTACAATTTGTTTGTGGAAAATGTCTTTAAGTTGATTTTCTAACTGCTGTGTGAATCTGAACGTTCAGAACTTGTATGATCTTGAGATTCATGCACGGATAGTTCAACTGATTCTCATAAAGGTTATTGAGTGCAAGGGTTTTAAGTTCGAGTTCTAATAATGAGATTGTGAGAGCTTCATTTAATGTGGTAACTATTTGTGCGCACTAAATACTGAATTGTCTTTTTGAGAAATTGAGTGAGATTAAACTATGATTTATCTCCTACCACTCTCCTACAATGTCACGAACACTGAATTGTCTTTTTAAGAAATTGAGTGAGATTTTAAACTATGATTTATCCCCTACCACTCTCCTACAATGTCACTACTGGAACTCGAATCTAAGATCCTTGCACTCAACAATCTTTCTAAGGACCAAATGAGCTATCCATGCAGGCACCTCCCACCACCCTGTTGGGAAGGAGTGTGGGACACTTAAGATGAGCGATTCTATCTTTTGAGTGCAAAAGATTCATCATATGCAATATAAACAAACGTGTCCTGTTATTATTACTTGACAGTGGCACTAGAGTTGCAAAAACAGAGGGAACAGAGGACTGGATGATACCAAAATTCAAGCTTTTCTAGTATCGCTTAGCTTCTGCAAATTACTAACATATGTTCATGGAATGCGAGACTTTAAAGTCCTGTAGGAAGTCAAGTCCATCCAAATGATTTAGTAATACAGAAATGATCATGCTCATATATCAAGATATGAACAGAAAGATCGTACATGATTACCATCTATATCTTAAGCACTTTAGTACAGATTCTTAATGGTTAGCAAATGATCAAGTGGACTATCTTGATTTGTATTTTTAAAACAATGGTCAAGAGGAAAATGTTTGAATGTACACTGACATGCTCCAATTTGGTCTAACAATTGTAAAAGCTCGTACGCTTTGGTTGCTTTTATACATTAGTAGTAATCTTGAAACTTGAAGAAGAAACCTTTAGCTCATCCAAAGTGATCCGAGGAGCAACTTGATGACATGCAAACTCAGTCATCAACTTGGTGTCAACAATTGATTTGATGTTTCTGTGTTCATGAGTTTGGTCCTCAAAATTAAGCACCAGAATTCTCAGTTTTGTCTCACGTACTGCTACCAATCAATGTGACTGCGCTTCAATAAGGATATTCGTAGCCGTATTGACGTCGTTTCTAGCTTGCACAAGTGCTTGACGTGCTGAGTCCCTATCAAATCCCATTGAAACTAGCATTTCAATAGAGCTCTCTGGCGGCTCCATGGAGGTAGCCATCGGAGTTGAGTACGTTCTCTGAAGTTAACAAAGTAACAAATCACTATGACAAAATCTCCACATGCATACTGTTAACATGAAATATGTTGTGTGACAGCCAGAACCAGTGCTTGAGCAAAAAACGTAAAAGAACATGATAAAAATGTAGGAGAGGTAGCAAGGAAGGGTAACAAAACAAGGCCACATCTTTAACTTGTCTAAACAATTGATTTTGATCGATTCCAAAAAGCTGCTCAGGATGTTATTACTGCTGTTTAATATATATATTTTGATGCTTCAAACTTCCCAGAGAAAAATTTAAGCAATAGGAACACCTAGTAATTGATCAAGACCTATGCTATGCTGGTGCAAATTGAAACTATTAAAAGAACTACCAGTATCTAGTGTAAATGACAAGGGTAGAGACATTCATCAAAGAAACTTGCCTCCGCGTGACCAACTGTATAAGTTGGTTCCCTATCTACATTTCTTGTTGTTGCTCTGTGAGGATTCCCATTAGCGGGCAAAGAAAACCGTGAGAAGAAGGAATTCACAAACTCGGGGAGCTGTGTACAAAGGTAAAAAATAATGTTTAAAAGAATGTTAAAAGTAATAAGAATTTACAAGGGGAACAAGAAAAATATAGAGAACAAAGAATAGTGATTTTTAAATCTTGATGGACATATACATGGAGAAAAGATAGGCCAATTAAATCCTGCATAACCCAAAGCATCATGCTTGATTCTGTGAGCAGAAACTGTGCGAGCATCCACTCTCTTCAAATCAAGTAAGGCAGGTTACAGATGTTGAGACTACAGGGTATTAGGGTGCTATCTCAATATACAAAACTGTAATATGGTATAACCGAATGAATAATTAAACTTCCATAGTCCATTAGAGTTACAATCTAGTCTTCAGCTTCGTTCAACAGCTTAAAACTTTTGGGTTGAATTGTTCCCTATCATAAATTCAAAGCCTTTATAACAAAGAGGTTTTCAATTAAACCATGCTGCTCAAATCTTATCTTGAAAGTAGAATTTCAGTTTCAGTAGAGTATATGAAAACTCTAGACTTTATTCACACATTCAGTCCAATGGGTTTATGTCAAGGGTGCGCCAGAATTACTATATGATCAAGTGTAGAGAATCACCAAACGGCTTAAATTTCTGGACTAAAAGATTTCGTAAGCCTAATTATGGAACTCCCCCAATATATGCATAGGTAATTTGCTAAGTCAAAAAGTCCTTTTTAACTTGAAACAAAGGCATCATCAGATACATCAGCAAAACTCAGCTGCAAGTTTTACTATTTCAAATTTATTGTTGAAAGGAATTTCAGATAAGTGAGAAAACCTTCGCTTTCCGAATGCCAAAGAGATTGAAGCGATATAAGGAACCAGCAAGGATACCACATATCCCTGGCAGAACAGATCTCTTCCAAGATGACAAAAGAAGCTGCAAAACAAATACTAAGATCAGCTTCTTCGCATATGCTGGAAGAATTGCAATATATTATAGAGTTGTTGCAAAAGAAATGTGGTAGATACACTCACACCTTCAAATAGGCAAATATGTACATAGTTTCTACCTGAAGACCCGCTAGATATGTGAAAGATTTGTCAGAGAACTGAATTCTAAAAACCCGAAGCCTTGTTGAGACTGGTATGTCAAAGTAAAAGGGTACAAAAGAAGCAAATATGAGACTGTAAGGTCCAGATGTCAGCGTCGCTGATGGATCTGCAAGAAAAAGGTTATACATAACTAATTGTTGCAGCACAGAGGAATACGTACGAAAACCACCTGAGTGCTAAACCATCTCTTTGTGTTTATTTCTGTTTACTAAACAGTCACCTTGAAAAATGTTTATTTGAGTGATATCTGTCATTGAGATTTTCTTTAGGTAATAAAGCTGATTTCAATTGTTTGAACAACTTGCAATTTGCTTTGAATAAAAGTAAAGATCCACCGGAAATAGTATTATGTTGCATGTATAATAACCATGAGGACAGCTCTGCCATTGTTAATCAAATCTTCACAAAGAACACTACTTGTTTGGAAAATACAGCATAAATTTAACAGCCATTACTCATTTCCTTTATGCAAGGAAGAATACAAGTAGATTATTGAAGAGAAAATAGAAAGCTAAGTACTGTCTCTTTCAGGAAGTCAAAAGAGAAAAAAGGAAATAAAGACAGCAAGAGAGGATATAAGCTGTTGACATTCAAGAATTAAGATGATGTATTTACGACATTCAAGCATTAAGATGATGTATTTACATAAGGATATCAGCGGCTTCCCCTTAAAATTGCCAGACCTTATATTTAAATTTTCATTTCATAGATCAGCCAGCAACTTAAAAGATGCACAATCAATATCAAGAAAAATACAGAACAATTCAAGTATCAGTTACTCCATACACAAAAATCATAGTAAGTTATCTAAAGTAGAAGAGAATATGAAACTCAGCTCATGGACTTTCAGTTCTCAACAACACCAATTGTGCATTCATTAAAAAAGGCAAGACTACAAAATAGCAACTCATGGAACAATACACATCCCACATACCTTTAAGGAGCGTTAGAGTAAGGGACTCAAACAGCATTGACACCATCAATGAGAACAAGATAAAAACCTGCAGAATTGCGGCTGGCATCAAATTCAGGAAGTAAACAAATAAAAGAGGAAGATAACAAAGATGAAACTATGGAGTTCCTATATTTGGTCCATAGCATGTATCAACTGAACTAAAATAAAACTAAAACCCGACACAAGAGTGGAGAAAGTACAAAAAAAGAAGCTCCTTCATAGAATCTCGAAATGAATAGGTAGAGGCTAATGGATGAATCAGCAGAATTTGAAACAAAAATCTAGAGTAGGTTATAATCTCATTCCAGAATTTAATCAAAGCGCTGTGGTTACGCATCTCACTGGTCACAAACATCATAGTGAATTGTGAACTAGGGAACTACTCACCGAATACTTATTAGATCCTATCTGTCTCTCAAAGACCCTGAAGTAGTATAGAAGATATAGTCCAAACATCAATTCTGGGGTAGAAGAAAAGGCAAAAACTGATGCAATTAATTTCCATACAGGTGGCCTCCTGAGAATATCCTGAAAGAAGGAAAAATGAAATTTAAAAGATGTACATTAGCTTCAAGTTTAAGGACCTCAAGCCATCTTAAATGAAGTTAGAACATAAATTCATGATATTCATGTCACGTATAAAGGACTCTTTCAAAGTATGTCATATGATGATAACAAAGATGGTTTGGCAAACATGTTTCCCCCCACCTTCCCAGAAAACAAGAACATCTTTGACTAAAACTGCAACGCAATAACAACATTTTTCAGTGAAATGGTATGCATGATTCATTTAATATCTAGTCAATCCTTAAGTATCTGCTTACACACAAGATAGTAGATTCAATGGCAGTTCTCTTTTTCTGCCTTAAAGACTGTATTACCCTACAAATTCAATCATATCTCTTTCTTCATGTCTAGCATTGTATGCATAAAGATCTCTCCATTATGTTACCCACATCCAAAATGTCAATCTTCATTCATGAATCACAGGTGCCTGAACAACAGTTTTTGCGCAAAAGGGAAAAGAAAATTGCAAAGT
Source organism: Erythroxylum areolatum (assembly GCA_024520975.1). Taxonomy (NCBI): domain Eukaryota; kingdom Viridiplantae; phylum Streptophyta; class Magnoliopsida; order Malpighiales; family Erythroxylaceae; genus Erythroxylum; species Erythroxylum areolatum. The sequence goes on from JANIJH010000223.1 coordinate 5,489,088, forward strand.
GTAAACCCTTAACACTATAACTGGTTTATCCAAGATAAGCTACTCTAAATATTGTTGAAACTAAAATTGGCTGCAACAATCACTTGCCATGCTCAACGACCCATTTAACAGTAGCTTTGCCACAATGATTAGCACTATTGAAGAGAGCTGAAGCAAAATCATAAATATCAACAAATTCCCCACCATAATAAATCTCAAATACATTAAGCACCAACCATAAAATTCTTAACCCGTAAAACGACTCCTAGTTGACAACCTCAAGCTTAGTTCAGATCAATTCATTTAAAGCATTGGAAACAACATCCTTTCAAAATACTCACAAAATTCAGACAGAACGAGAAGATCAAACAGAACATTTACAAAAGGATAATTCTGATACGAGTTCAATCTATTCCAATAAATAGCAGGAAAAACTCGCTTAAAAATATGTCCAAAGGAAGAAATTTTAGTAAGACCATAAATCCCAAAAGAAATCCTTTCAGGTGGAAAAGAAACAAAAGCAGATAGCCAGACAAATATAATCACCTGATAAGAAAATCCAAGCTTGGAAGACGTGCCTCTGACCCCAAAGAAAAGGGTGAAGACCGCAGACGCAATAACAAACAATTTCGTAACCGGGGCATTGTCTGAATCACAACAAAAACCAAAAAAAAAAAAAAACTCAATCTTTTCAGCACAATCATACGTATGGGAATGTATATCGCAAAGGTTTCTCAATACACAAAGACAAGTGGTTCCGTGTGTGGTAATTGAAGAAAGGAAGAAAATTTGGTTAATGGGTACGAACTGAAACCGGAGGGGCCGCCGTTCATCGTCAAAATCTTCGTCGTCGTCGTCGTCTTCTGGGCCGAGCAGGAGAGGAGAGATCGGCGACTTCCCTTACTTTTCCTGATTTATTTGGTTTTGGTCAAATTTTCACTTTCCTTTTCCAATCTTTCTATATATAAACAATTCCTAGTTTATAAAAATTCCTTCTTGTAGAGTAGATTCCATGTACTTACCTTCTCTTGTAACTTTGTTTCACTTTTTATCTCAACTTTTGTGGAAAGAGAGTTGAGATCAGCCTGGGACTTGACAGTCCAATCCTCCAATGATGGTTTGTACTATTTGGGTTTAAGCAACTAGAATTAGAGTTCAATCAATTCGTTAATTTAAATTTTAGGTTTTGATTTGGTAAAAAGTCGATGTTAACAGAGATCACTTTTGGGCTCGGGTCGGTCCAACTCCGGTGGAACGGGCCTTAGGACCAATTTTAAAAAAATATCAAACATGAAATTCAGGCTTAAGCCGCCTAAGCCCAACATGACCCGAGGCTCAACATCTACAACAAAAACGACATCATCTTTATAAAATCAACATCAATTTTTTATTTTAGGGGGTGTTTGGAAAGGAATGAATTCAATTCAGCTATTTGGAATCAAAAAAATGGGATGAATTCAATTCATGCATGTAATTGAAACTCATCTCCTTTATAAATTGAATTCACTTCTTCAAGCATAGGAATTCGATTAAATTGAAGCTTGAAGAAGACACATTTGAATAAAAAATTGTTGTTTACTGTAAGTTTATAGCCAAACATTCATCAAAGTTTATATATTTATTGTAGGTTTTTATTGAGTATAATTATTTGTCCTATATTTCTTATCAAGAATCACTCTGTGCCATTTAAAGGTAACATCTTGCTCTTTTGCTCTTTCATTCTTTAGACTACTTCACTTTTTACTCTCTTGTGCTTCACTTGATTGGATTTCAAAGACTATTAATTAAAATATTATTAATAATTAATTAACTATATTATAATTAATTAAAATATTACAATTAATTGATTAATTACAATATAATTAATTAAAATTAATTACAATATTTTAATTAATCAACATATTGTAATTGATTAATTAACATATTGTAATTGATTAATTACAATATAAGTAATTAAAATATGGTTAATTAATTAATTAAAATATAATAAATTTTTATTTCTTAATATTTTTTACAAATCAATTAATGGTAATAGTAATCATTCATTCCTCTTAACCAACCATCATAATTATAATAATAATATTCATTTTCATTCCTTATTGTATTAATTCTCATTTCAATGTAATTGAATTCATTTATAATATTATCGAGTTTGTTCTAAACAGTGTAAATTAAATTCAATTCAATCTCATCAATGTAATTGAATCCAATTCGTTAATGAATTCAATTCAAAAGTTTCCAAACAACCTGTTAATTAAAAAATAAGTTGAGTGGGCTAGTTGGACTCAGGCTCAGATTCAGGCCCAAGCCTAATCCAACCTATTACTATCCGTAGATCGAATCCAAATATTAAGATTATTCAACTTGACTATCAACTTATTATTGTATACTTATTTAGGGGCCGTTTGATTCTATTTTTATTTTTTGTTGTAATTTTTAATCTTTATTTTTAAGTTTTTGTTTCTATTTTTTAAAAATAAAAATAAAAACTTATTTCATCGTTAATGTTAACGAAGATGTATTTATATCGTTAATAATAATTACATTTGATATAAAATTTAAAGGTAAATTATTTTTAATTAAATAAAATTATTTAATCTCTTATATAATACATTTATCCGTCGACGTTCTACTGTCGCTTCTGCCTTTCCCCTCAACGGCCGCGTTCTTCTCAACAACCTCTTCTTCCACTGTTGGCTGCTTCAACAGCGGCGGCAGTGTCTACGACGAGTTCGTATACACTCGGAAATCAAGCTTTGACGGTGGGTTCTCTGTCATCGCCAACATGCTCAAACGCATCGTGGCTCTTGATAACACCATTATCTCTAATTCCGCTAAGGACTCCACGAAACAGACCATCTCCAATATGCTTGTTTTGCTTCCGTCTGACCAGTTCTCCGTCACGATTAGGGTTTTGAAACACCCACTTGATCGCCTTCTCGTATCCGCCATCATTACTGGTTAAAGTTGTTCATTTTTTATGAGAAAAAGGTTAAAAGTTTTGTTCTTTTATTGGTTTAATTCAATTGTTGACTTAGTGGGGTTTGGTCTGTTATGCCTCTAGTGTAGGTATACGCTTGAATACAGAGTATAGGATATCGTTGAAGAGGAACTTGGACATATCAATGGAGGACTCGAAGAAATTGGATTCTTCTAGAGAGGAGAAGGGTTGTGGAGAGTGGAGTGATGAGGGTGAGAATGGAAGAAGTTGTGATGTTATTAATGTCATGTTAAAATTGAAAAAAAATTAATTTTAATTTTTTTCAAATTCAAGTTATAATTAAAATTCTGATGATAACCAATCTTTTAAAATTTTAATAATTCAATTCAAAACAGTGGAATTCCAACCTCTACTTGGGAAGCGAGACTTTTAATGTAAAGAGTGAGACTCATCAGGAAACACGACTCAATGTCGACGCAGGAAACTATGCTGAATTTAGGTTCTCCTGAAGAACATAGACAAGTGTTCATTAAACTGTCAGGAATGTGATTAAACTGGAAATACCAGATATAAGGTTCTGATGGAATTGGAAAATGACTGCGTAATTGTCAATTTCTGCAACAATTGAGAGTTGCTTCCTGTTTTTGTAGCAAAACTATCTTAGATTAACATGTCAGATTCATGTCTTCCAGGGTTTCAACTGTCCGGATTTCTGCAGGCTGCAAAAATCCAGGAGAATGCACCTATCTTCTCGTCTTCTGCCAAAACATAGTTTCTCTTGAATTGGTAAGAATCTCAGGAAAGAGAAACTCTTTCATCTTCTGCTCCACTCAGCTCTGTGATACTGTATGTGTTCAGGTTCTCTACATCAACAGCAAAACTTATAGAGCCTAATGGTCAACCGTCCAGGAACCTTTTGATGACTTGAAGAAAGGGAAAAACGAGAGGCCTGCCTATATACAAAAAGCTAATGACTAAACAGATTGGCATCTGACTACTCCAAAACTCGCTTTGGCCAGAGCTGTTTCCACCTGGAGATCTCTTCCTCCCCATAAAGCTTTCTGATTCCTCCGTAGAAGCCATCAGCTTCGTTTCCTTCTTCCTGATGACCCTTCCGATTTATTATGGTTCGTCTCCATTGAGAACTAGGGCTGTATTGATTGAACTCCAAGATGACCGTATCTGTTGGCAAAACTTTTCAAATTAGACACTTCAAAAGGTACAGTAGCATCAAAAGTTCCTATCTGTCTGGATAGCTCTGGGAATGGAGTTACTTCCTTAGGACTGACATATACAAAGAAGTGCAGTTTTTTTCCCAGATCTTCTTTATTGTAATTTTAATTGTAGATAAACAAAAAATGTTATGGACAGAATCAAATATGCAGTATTTACAGACAAAAGTGTTCAGTTACTGGGGTTAGAATGCTACAACAGAAGATATTGATAGTTTAATTTGTGGCAAGTCCAAAAAAAGCTATCTGGAGATGTGATCAAGAATATGGCAACTGCTGTTCAGAGGATAAGAGAAAGACACAGAGAAAAAGCTCTACATTCCATGAATTCAGAAAAGTGTTCTCTGCCTCGTGTCTTTTTTGCTTAGCATAGAAAACTACAGAACCTATTTTATGTTCCTATCCATGCATAAAAGAGAGTGGATAAAAAGAAAAAGAAGGGAAAAAGAAAGAACAAAGTGCAGATTTGAAGAAGATGCTCTCACCACTGTCATGACAATGGCAGCTATTTGCATTCCCAACACAAAATTCCTGATGACCAACAACCGCATACCACCAGCCTGTTGGTTTCACAGAAGGCATTAGAACAATATCCTCATGACTCCGAAATTTCACAATCTCCTTTTCTTCCTAGAGATAACATTCTGAAACGAAACTACCCAAGCCAAGATCCATGAAAAGTTATAAGATTTCCAAGCTTTTCAAATAAAACAGCATACATGATAAAGTCCTGCAAGCACCCACTTGATGCTATAATGCTGAAGAGACTCTAGATACCAGGATCTTCCAATCCAATGTGTTCAGAATTATATAGGTTTCCACAAGGTTCATGAACTCATAAGAACAGTAATCTTCGTATGGCAGAGGACTTACCATAGGGAAATTCTCTGCTCCTCCTCCATTGGATCTCAACATGATCCCCAGGTCTCAGGTCATCTAAACAGTTGGAAACATAGAGAACATCGGCAGGATTGTCAATTGGTGGAGCTCTTATCCTACCCCAGCATATGTTTTCTTCTATTGTTCGTCTCCCATATGGAGAATACCTGCAGAACAGAAGACGACCTTTTTTTACGTGTTCATCAGAATCTACCAGTCTGTGCATCATTTACTTCCTCCTCCTGAACTAAACTTATGTACTTAGGAATTGGACATCACATGGAGCAAACAACTTGACATTACTTGAAAAGAAAATGCTGATAGTTTTTGAAGTTTCATATAGGATAGTTTTCGTTTCAGAAAATTATGCAGCAGGTTTCTGCAGATTCATAAACATGTAGTTAAGAAGCCTAATTAGAGAAACTTCAGACCTCCTTCTTTACCTTGCAAGAAATGTATCAGTCCCTGAATCATAGCTAAGTTGTGCATCATAAGAGGAAAGCATGAACCCAACATGCCCATTCTGCCACAAGAACAGAAAAAAAAAATGTTCTTTACTTTGTTAATACCACGCATAAGAAGCAACTAGTGAAGTATATCTTAGTATAAAGGAGATCAGTGCGATTTTCTGTAAGTACGAGGACCTAAAAATCAGGAACATAGTTCCGTTAGAAAAATTACCTCGCGATTGTAGACCTGAGCTGGGAACCAGAACTTGCCAGTTTCAAGAGACATATACAAAGCCATGATTGAATCGATTTGGAAGCAAGTTTTTGGCTTGGTTCTACTTTGAAATTTTGGTTTAATCCAAGGGAAAGGCCAGAAGCTGCCAAGAGTTCCTAACAAACCCTTTTGACTGTTTTGATTCAAGAGACTTGTTGGCTTCTTTCTGGAAGCCATAGCCATACGCCATTGCCATTCCTTGTAAGCAACTTCACCAATCACTTTACCCCATTTCTGCTTCAAGTGTTTCTCCCAAAGATGATCACTCATGCACATACCCCTTAAACTGCTACATACTTTTGCCATACTACACAACCCAGCTGGCGAGAGCCTCTCAAGAATGGTTTCCAAGGCCAAGTCGGGCAAATCCAGCAGAGAAGTCTTCACATCTTCCACTTGTTCTAGCTCTCTCGAACCAAGATTCATCTTCATCTTCTTCATTGGCATTTGGATTGGAACTTCAAAGAAGCCAACAGCAAGCCAACCTTTATGAAACATGTCCACAAGGGAACATGAAAAGTCCTCCCAAAACCAAGGTGACCACAAGAAGGACAACAATCTCCACCCACCCTTAATTGGCTGGAGTTGCTTGAAAGAAAATGACTTGAAGAAGAACACTAAAGAAGAGCAAAAAATCAAGTAGAAAAGCATTGGCTCAAAATTTAGTAGAAATGATAAAAAGACGAAAGGTAGAAGAAGAAGAAGCCAATCAATCTGATATCACTCAACAGCAAATGAAGAACACATATAGAAGCAATGAGTGGAGGATTATATGAATTTACTGTTGTTTTCTATTGGAACCCAACCAATGGAAAGTGACAGGCTAGACAGTTTGGCAAAACCAAGACATTAATGAAAAAGAGTGACATCTGAAGACACCGAGACCGACAAGCTTTTAATGTTGGTAGTTACAATACCAAACTGAACAAGGAGCAGACACCAAGGTTGCTTCTTTAATATGGCATATGAGAGCTTTTCATGGCATCTCCATACAGTGAAGAGAAACCCCGAGTTGTTGGGGGCAGCTGGCAGTTGAAGATTGGGTGTTGTTTTTGACGGGAAAAGAAATAAGAACAAAATCCAAACTTTCGGAACGTTGAATAGATTTAGATTGTGATTAAAGAGACCCACTTATCAAAAACCTATGAACTTGAGGAGCACAAAAGAGAAACCCCATTAAAAGTAATGGAGAATCATATGCAGCTAATGGACCACACTGTTTGGTGGAGATATGGATACTTTTAAGTGGCTGTCAACCCTCTGTCTCTCTCTCTCTCTAATCCAAAACTCCAAGATTTTTTTCTTTATTAATCTGAAACTCCGTAACTTTGTGTGTAATTTGCTACTAAAAGTAGATAAAATCACTAGGTAGCTTGCAGAACCTTTGATGATATGAAGATTAGGATGAACTTTGAAGTGGAGTATAGAAACCTTATACAACCCAAAGATCAGTCTTCATTTCATTATGGAACTTCAGACTAAATATGATGATGAGAAAATTAAATCCAAATGACTATTCTTTAAAAATGATAGATTAAGCCGAATTAGGTTGGTATCAAATTTTGTTAATAACTTAAACTTAATTGAATTTTAAGTTAGATCATCAATTTTCCAACTTTTTTAATTTTTAAAACATATTTTCATATTTGTTTAAGATAAATTAAGTCAAACTTCTTAATTTAAATGTCCAATTTAAGGTCTTAATTTTTTTGAAAATTTAGACCTGAATTTAACTTTAAATTTTCTTATTGATAGAGTCAAATTCGAATCAAAATGTGCTAAATTTTAAAATTATTAAAAATTTAATTCATTATTGGGATTATTTCTTATAATATTAACAATATCAGATCGATCTAAATTTCAACTTAAAATCTTAATTTAAAAAAAAAACAATTCAAAATTTATTCAACTCTTGTTGATTTCAAATCAAGGTGAGTCAACTCCGAACGCAAGTGCCAACTATGATCGCTTCAAGGCTGAGGTAAAACTCTATGGTGGATAACAAATGGCGCCTAGTCATCACGCCATAAAAGCACAGTTGAAGTTTGGCCTAACCTCTACCAAACCTCACCACCCCCCATGAGCTCCACACATCCACGTAAATCTCCGTGACGATTCATCAGATTATGATCGTTAATTTAGAAAGTGATTAATAATGGATCGTTAAAAAGAAAAACAAAAGCTCCATCTATACGATCAATGTCCCTCCTCATTTTAGGTATTAATGAGCTATTTATGTAAAATTGGGTTGTTTTATAATGTCAGGTTCGTAAAAAAAGCAATCGGTGTGTAGACTGATTTGTCAATTTTACAGCACAGTTTAAACTAGAGAGCATTTCTTTGAAAGATATGCCTACAAGATACCTTTCAATCATTTTATAAGACATGTCGAGGATTTGTTTCTCAAGACTAGAAACGTAATTTATATCAAGTTTTTTTTCCTTTTCAGGAACAAAAGAAAAAACAAAAGCAAAAAGAAAGAGATTAGGACAACTCCAACTTTGTATTGTGATTCGATTTGTATATGATCCCAATGCTCTTCCCCTCTTATTTTTACCTCCTCGTTCTGTATTCAATTGCTAATAATCTTTAGAAAATACTAAATACTCGTTATCTAGTTAAGTGACAGCTAACTAATGATGGAAAAATACCCAGATTTATAGTAATTACGATCGCATGTCTGGTAATTATCGTAATTGATAATAATCGCATGGCATGTGTGAAGTTAAAATTTATATTGTTAAGAAAATGATATCGTTTTAATCAATTAAATTGGATTGTTTCGTGCAAAATCAATTTTGAGCTCGGTTTAAAATTCAAGATTTACGATAAATTTTACTCGTTAACTTTGAATGGATCGAAATTAGACCTAAGCTATTGAATTATAAGAAAATAAAAAAGTACAGTGTAATCATCGAAAGCTTCTGGGAGGTTTCTTTGATGCATCTGAGTAATCAATGATGGTAAACCCAACTTATAGTAGCTGGAGGTGACTGTGACATAAACAATGCTCCTAGAAGATTATTTATGTATATGTTTTTTCCTTCATCTTTTTTATGGGTATATCAGGAAGTTGATGACATGAAACCAACTTTTCAAATTTATAAAGTTGAAGAATTAGTAAGTTGGAAGAGGATGTAAATCATTGACTCGTTAAATAATTTATTTAAAACACATAATTCGCAAATTATGGGTTTCTATGAACGGTTTATCTAACTTGAACTTAAATACTAGCGACTTGTATTAATTAAAAAAACACATTAAAATGATGATGATACTAATAACCTAATCTGCACTTTCATGGAGTCTTACCATGGTGTTAGAAGAAAACATCCTCGATTATTCTTAGGATCAGGTGGTTGAACTCCTGTTTATGGATGTGGTTGGTTATTAGGTGGCTCACACATGGGACCGCAAACTTGTGGTTGGAGCTGTTTGATCCACCAAACTTTTCTTGCTTGACCAGACTCCTACATTGATTGTCCCAAACAACAAGTAATCCAAGTGCAACTAAGATTGATTGATTGTCCCAAACAAGAAGTAATCTAAGTGCAACTAAGATAGGAATGATCGTGTATTCAAACTTTCTTATGGCTTAGAGCGTCAAAGTTATCTATATCGTAACAAGTTTCACTCAATCTAATCAAGCTCAAAATCAATAAATTATGATTGAATTGAATAAATTTTGATTTAGTTTTGACTCAATTTGAACTAATTCAACAAAACGACATTATTTTGAACTTAACTCAAACCTGGTCAGGTCAAGCTCATGTCGCATATCCGAGGGGTTGGAGTCACTAGGTCATATATGGGTCAACGAATTCAAAGATTCTTAAATTTTACTTGGCATCAAGATTTTTTATTATAAAATGAGGATTATATTAAGTAACGAATGAGTAATTATGATAAATTACACTAATGCTACTTTACCGTAATTTTAAAATTTTTACTTGACCTTAATGATCTTTTATTAAGGGATGTAGATGGAGATTATATTTATTAATCAAGTCCTTATTTAATTAATCAAGTCATTTAATTAAGGGATCTTTTACAAGTCTGCTTTAAAAGAACCAAACCATGTCATATAATTCCTTAGAATCTCCAGCTTCCCAACTAATTAGCCCATACATGAGACAAATTAAAGTGATCTAGTTCTTTTATATGGACACTTTGAGATCTGGTAATCCTTAAAAGCAGATATATATATTCTATGAACCTAATCAATAGACAAAATATGAGTAAGATACACATAAAAGATTGTTCTTTGTACTTTCAAATAGTATGAACTAACCAAAATAGTGGAGGGTAGAGTTTTTTCTTATAATGGAATCATTGGTCAAAGGAATATAAGATTTTGGTTCTGATGCTTTGAAATATTTGATTCCATAATAGGCCACAAACTTATGGAGCAGACCACCATGGATGAATCAAAAGAAATAGACACCTTTTATAATGTCTAAGAACAGGTGTGATGGAATCCACAAAGAAGGGTAAAGAAGATAAGAGAAAAAAAGGAGGGCCAGAAATGAAGAAGAGTACTTTCTTTACAAGGCACCTCAAAGTGGAGCTTTAGCATCATCAATCACTAGGGTTTTGGAAATCCGTAGACAATTAATATCCACATATATAAGAGTTTATAAATTAGGTTTTGGATTTAAAGATATTTTTGGGTCTTTTTTTATACTTTAATTTTTATTTTTTAGGTACATATTGAATAAACTGTAGAGTATATACAAATTGTGTGATCCTAATAAACTAATAAATAAAATTTGATTTAATTAAATTTTAATTAAGTTCGAACTTAAATTAATAAAATTTTCAATTTTTGAGCCTGTCTTTCAGTCTTAAAAAATCCCACTTAAAATGAATATAATATTTTAATTTAATACCTAAGAAATCTCAAAGTTTAATATATTTAAATTTAACTCTGTTAATTTAAGTTTAATCAAAATTTAAATTAAACTAGTGTATAAAAATAGTAAGAGTTGCATTTTGAATATAAAAATTAAACTAGTATATAAAACTAGTAAGACTTGCATTATTAAAATAATGTCATTTTATTAATATTTTTTAAAAAACAAAATATTATATTAGAAACCGAAAGTGGTAAAAAAAAAGAAATGTGAAGGTATCTTACATGTCAAAATCATGGTTTAAGTTTAAGTTAACAATCAAAACACTCCGTTTCGCAGTAATTATATTATGTTAAGTCTCATTCATTTCTTTTAACAAAACGCTTCGGTTCTTTCACTAACAAATTCCTCGTCTTTTTATTCTTTGAAGCCTTCATTTTATTAAAATTGACAATACTACGTCTTTTTATCCAAATTTTGATATGAGTTTTGGACCGCTCACAAGCAAAAAGCTTATCACCTAATCCAACTTAATCTATTACCAAACCTAAACTAAGCCTTTGCTTTCAACATAACTAATCAAATTATGCTTTTGTTGTACACAAAATGTTAATTTTTGCATTGAATATGTATATACATATATTAGAAAGAGATGCATCCACTAGTGATGCCAACGTGTACGTGTGTGTTTTTGTTGTCCCCCACTTCAATATCTTTAGAAATAATTAGAAAGGGACAAAAAAAAAAGAAAAAGAAAGTAACTTTATACTAAAAAGTTTTGATGAGGTCAGCCAACTCCAAAGCTACTTTTGCTCAACTCAAGTATTGTAAAGAAAGTTTCCTTTCCTTGACTATATATCCATTTCACAATAGATGTACAGATACAAAAATTTCTTATTGCAGCATGACATCTCTGCCGCTCCAAAATAGTAACATTGTCACATTTTGCATATGCCATCATATCACCATAAAACATTTAGCAAAATTAGACCTAGCATTTTGATTCCATCTTGACCTAAAGTCAATAGGCAAATGTCAAGTTAGTAGGGTCGACCCTAGGCAAGTATAAGGTGGGCACCTGCCTAGGGCCTATTTTTATAAATGATAAAATTAGGTCTATTTTTATCTTTATAAAAAATAAAATAAAATAAAATAAGAACTATTTTTATTTTTATAAAAAATAAAATGAAATAAAATAAGACCTACTCTTGACTTTATAAAAAAACAAAAATGATCTATATTTTGTTTATTTTTATTCTATACGAGGGTGCAAAAATAAATAAAATAGGAACTTTTTTTACTTTACCTAAGACCTATAAAATATTAAGAACGGCAATGCAAGTTAGTCAAGTAAAAAGTTTATGAGTTTTGAGGTTGAGAAGTCTAAATGGATCCAAAACTTAAAAGAATATATATATAAAAAAAACCTTATAAACTCATCAAACTTAAGAGTTTTTAGTTTGGCTATAATCTGAAGTTGATAAGCATATTAAATCACTAAGAATAAAAAGATTAGAGCGATCATATCAAACTTGTTGGAAGATAATATCATATGTTGGAATATACTAAGTGCTCGTAACAAACTACTCATTTATGTTTTTTAATTAAATATTTTAGTGAATATATAAAACAATTAAGTTGACCTCATACAATAGCTTAAGTAATTATAATAAAACGTTACTTAACATGATATCAGAACCTTTGTGATTAAGTGGTCATTAGTTTAAATTTCACCACCCATCTATTATTCAGTATAAAGTAGAATGAGCATGTGCAAATTTCAAACTCAAAAAGTTTTCACTTAAGATGATATTTTAGTGAATATATAAAAAAAATTAAATTAGTCTCACACATCAGCTTAAACTATTGTGGTGGAATAGTCACTTAACAAAATATTTGGATACATCAAAATGTTACTCACGTAATGCCTTCGTTACATAAGCCCTAGTAGTAACATTTTGTTAGGCTTAAGAGAAGATTGTAGGAATAATTGCAAATTAGGCCCCTGCCCATCTTGAATTTTCCATCAACATTTTAGGATTTTTTTTGTCTGATATTAGTTTCTAGATGTTTGTTAACTTTAGATTAATTAATGTTGACGTCTAGTTCGAAGGTTAATCAATCTAAACTAATAATGCATGTAAGTTGCCTTACTAATAAAAGTAATCGGCTAAAACATATTTTTTTTGAAACGGAGAAACCCGCGGTTATTATTTTTTAAATGCGTACTGGATAAATCTCTGGATTGACACAATAGCATGCAAATTATGACAATCGAATACTTTACACTAGACAAGTCTTATATGACAGATTCGATTGAGAGAGTGTAGATATGAGAATTCGAACATAAGATGTTTTGATCCTATGTCTTCTATTTCATAAATTCAATCATCTCTAAGGGGGCCCTAGATGCAACTTATTAATACTTATTTTTGAAATTTGAGTTTATTCCAATTGAGTTTATTATTAAATTTAATTTGGTTAATATACATTATTTATAAAGTAAACTTAAAATCTATTTAATAGGACTTGATTTTGCAAAATTTTCACTTCAAATCAGATTAAAAATAAACATAAATTATGACTGTAATTAAAAGCCAGACTACATGTTTCCAGTAATAATAAAAAGAGATAATTTAAAAAAAATCAATTTTTTGTTAATTGAAATAATATAATCAGTAATATGCATTTAAATAAATAGAGAAAAATGTTCATTTACAAAATGGGATTAAAAAATATAAGACAATTTCGACTTGAATTCGAGTCTTTGTCTTTGGAGTCAGGCCCGACTTGAAGCCCAATTAGACTTGAAACTTTAGGATTGTGTTAGAACTTGATTGGATTTAAGTAGCCCAAAGACTAATCAAACTCGAGTTAAACATATATTTTTTTCATTTTTAAAAATTTAAAATGATGTTGTTTGAGATTTGAATTTTTAAAAATAAAAATAATTGAACTTTGGACTAAGCCTATTTTTGGAAGCTTATGCATAATTCAAAATATTGTATAAAAATTCTCTAATATTTAAATTATTAAAAAATTACTCTTTTTTTTTAGGGAATCTAATTTTATTTTTTTAAAAACTCATTCTAATTAAAAAAGAACAACGAAATATATATGATATAAAATTCAATCAAAAATCACTAATATAATAACTTAAACAAAAATTTGAATTTAAATTAAATTAAATTAATAATTTTAAATAATTATAATAATTTATTAAGCTAAGTAAAATTTAATTAATTTAGTTTTAATATAAATATTAAAATTGAATAGTTAATTAAATTAGTTAGTAGAGGTGTGAGTGTGACAGTTCCATTTCTTAAAAAAAAAATGTAAAAATCATCTTGTTCCAGAGGACTTTGTTAGGGTTTAAGAGTTTGTTTCTCTTCACTCTCACTCTCTACAATTTCTCTTTAAATTTCACTGTTCTGATTGTGTCTCTGGTTCCTGAGAAGTTCACCATGTGGGCTGTTCGTCGAGCTTCTAATTCTCTCAAGTAGGTCCTTTCTCTTCCTCGGCACACTGAACAAACTGTCTCTTTCTATGCGAAATAAAGCAAGTAGTGTGGTTCTATTCGTATGTGACTATTAAGTTTCTTGGAAATTTGGGTTTTGTTTTGATGGAAATGTACAGTCTGTTTCCTCTGTGTCTGGTTTAATGATTGTTTTTTAGTTGTTACTTGTAGTTAAATGAGTGGGATTAGTAGTTTTGATTACTTAGAATGTGTGTTATGCTTTAATTAATGATAAACTGGAAAGGGTGTAATTTCTTTGGACTTTGACATCGAAATCAGATTAGGATCATAGGATGAATAAGTTTTGAATCGAAGTAAGTTTGGTTTTGTACATGGTGTTGTCAAGTTAGGAACTTTGCTTCAAGGAATTGTTTTTCTTGTGTTTTTTCGTTATTAATAGTTTGCGAGTCTGAACTTTCATTGGTTTATGTAAGATGAAAACCAAATGGGCCGTAAATATGAAGTTCTAATTTTTCATATTGGTAGTTCTTTTGTTGTTAGCTTACTTGCCTTCTATTGGCATTTGATAAAGGAAAGAAAAGAGATTGGGGAAAGTTGGAACTGGGATAAAAATGGGAGTCAAAAAGAATGAGAAAGCAAATGTGTTTAGGCTTTACGATTGTTGACTCGTGAAAGGAAGGAATAGATTTGCAGGCTTAATTGTGTCATCACTCCTACAGCCAGCAAACTAAACCTTTGTTTCTCTTTTATTTCCTTTTTTTTTTTCCCTTTATGGCCATATTCTTTCTTGGGAAATGCTTGAACTTCATGTATTATTATTTCAAAAACACATACCAATTTTTGGGTGCAACTGAGCTTTTCTGTAAGGAGAGGATACAATCTCAGGGATTAATATAGCCTTCTCTTCTCAATGTCTAGAATGTGTTTAGGTTTAGGGTTTTAGGATTTTAGAATTTAAGGTTGGGGTGAAGCTATCTTCCTTTCCTTCCTTGGAATTGTTGAATTTGAAGCTTCTTTTTTGTTTTCAGGTTCCAGAGATTAAGGGTATGGACTTCAAGTCTCGGTGTCTCTAAATTACAAGTAACAACTAGTTACTTTCAGGGGTTGACAATTTTCGTTTCTCCTCATGAATTTGAAAGACGCATATTTTACAACTCTTCAAATGTTTTCTCCAAGTTATCCATGGGAACCCGCAATTTATCTTCTCAAGCCGGTGCTAAAAGCAGTAAATCAGATGACGACTTGGAGGATGGATTCTCTGAACTTGAAACAATTAGCAGCACTACAACCGAGGATACAGCAGTAGTAAGTGATGATGAGTTACTTTCTGAGCCTGATATTTTGGATGACAACCATGAAGAGGATTGTATTGGAGAACCTTTACAAACTGCTTTTGAATTATCAGATGCTGAAACGGATCTGAGTGAAAAGAAACCACAGAATAAAGGGCCTTCAGAACTGTTCAAGGCTATAGTTACCTCTCCAACTTCTCTGTATAATGTTCTTAATAAGTGGGTGGAAGAAGGAAAGGATTTAAGCCGTACAGAGATCACAACTGCTATGCTCAATCTTCGCAAACGTCGTATGTATCTTAAGGCCCTACAGGTACTGTTTTGACATTATAGTTTGGTCCAACTTTATCTTAGTTCTGGTGATACAGAGGCAATACATGGAAGTTGTTATAACTTGGAGGAATGTACTTGTCTTAATGGTAGATGCTTGAATTTAGATTGATTTTAGTGCAAATAAAATAGAACTGGATGCTTATTGTGCGTACACCTGTCCATCTGATTGATGAAGATGTATACTTGTGTGGAAGCACATAATGTGTCTATCTGTGCTTCAGGCTTTTTGGACTTCCATTTCTATTTGACAAGTTTTACTTGTTATTGAACAAATTGAGGATAATTTCTGTATATTATTTCTCATAAATGACAGAAATATTTATAGGGAAGATAAGCAATTATTCGGCTATTCAATCCCTTGATTATTGCCTAGAAAGAAGTAAATAAGATCCCATAAAATCAGGGACCAGAAATGGAAATTTAGGAAATAAACTATTGAGTAAACAAGGAAACAAATAAAGTAATAAAACTGAAAATATTCTTCCAACAGTTATCTTATACCTTTTTTCGCTCATTCTGTGATTCTTTAACGGTTACTAGTTCTGGGAGGTGTTCTCCTTTCTCTGATTGTAGTTTGCCTAATCTCAATTCTCCAATTTTGATTTCATACACTGATCTTGGTTCTTTTGTTTGCTATTGTTTAAGAATACTCATCTAATGACTTCATCATTTTCATTGTTTAAACTCTGCAGTTTTTGTCAACTGTTTTATCATTTTTCATGTGCATGTCAGATTAGCTTAATTTTACCCGCCCATTAGTACATCTATGGTGTTGTTCTGATGGTCAA
>JANIJH010000223.1:5506019-5517376 GCA_024520975.1 Erythroxylum areolatum
TTTTACTTTACAAGAGACTTGACAAGAAGAAAATTGCTGATGTACTGTTAGTAATGGAGAAAGAAAACATCAAGCCCTCTCCCTTTACTTACAAATTGTTAATAGATGCAAAAGGGCGATCCAATGACATAACAGGGATGGATCAAGTGTTTGAGTTAATGAAGTCTGAAGGTTTTGAACCTGACAGTAGTACTGAAGCTAAAGCTATTATGGCCAAACACTATATATTTGGAGGCTTGAATGAAAAAGCTGAGGGTGTCTTAAAAGAGATTGAAGGAGGTAACTTAAAAGAGCATCGATGGGTTTGTAAGCTTTTACTTCCTCTGTACGCTTCGCTTGGGAAGGCCGATGAAGTGAGGAGAGTTTGGAAGGTCTGTGAGTCAAATCCCTCGCTTGAGGAGTGTGTGGCTGCCATTGAAGCCTGGGGAAAGCTGAATAACGTTGATGAGGCCGAGGCAGTTTTTGAATTGACGTCGAGTAAGTGGAAGAAGCTGTCTTCAAAACATTATGCTGCATTGTTGAGGGTATATGCAGATCACAAGAAACTAGTCAAAGGGAAAGATCTAGTTAAGCAGATGGCAGATAATGGATGCCGGATTGGCCCTTTGACATGGGATGCCCTTGTAAAGCTATTGGCGGAAGCAGGGGAAGTGGAGAAGGCTGACTCTGTGTTGCAGAAAGCAGTTGAGCAGAGCTCAGTTAGGCCAATGTTCACTTCTTTTATGACTGTTATGGATCAATATGCAAAGAGAGGTGATGTACGAAATGCCGAAAAAATTTTCCATCGAATGAGACAAGCCGATTTTGGGTCTCGAGTGAGGCAGTACGAGTCGTTAATACAGACATATATAAACGCCAAGGCCCCAGCATATGGGATCAGAGACAGGATTAAAGCAGATAACGTATTCCCACATAAGAGATTGGCTGCTCTACTGGATGAGGTTGATCCATTCACGAAGACCGCAGTGTCTAACTTACTCGACTAACAATTTCTGAGGTTCGTTCTCTGCTGGTGTCATGAGACTTTTGAATGCCTTCATGTATGCATTAGCAAAGCCTGTTTCGTTTACAAATCTAACTCAATCAAGGATGAGAACAGAAATTCTACTTTGTGAGATTGTTTAACTATACTAATATTACGAGATTATTGAACAAATTATCAGATAACATTACAAGGCCATGAGTTAAAATTGTGTCCAATTAATAGAAATTATATCCAACTTAGTAATGATTCGTGTGAAATTCTAATTCTACTCTTATGTTTAATAGACTTCTGTCTTTTTCTTTTCATTATTGTATTATGCCCCAATTCTTGTAACACGTCCAAATGACAGACATAATGCAAGCAATCATATGCAGTTATTTCACATTTAAGTCCTAACTGACAGTGCGTTAATTTTTAGAAGAAATAATTGTTGAATATGAGATTAAATTTCACCAGACAGGCAATTGAAAAAAAGTAAAGGCTATCAATTAAACAGATCTTTTAGGTCATGGATTATCATATCATTATCATTTCACTTAAATGGTGAGAACATCATTCATAGTCTAAAGACTACCAATTTTCACTTAATACTTGTCGAACTTTGCTTCATGTTAATATTTCTTTGGCATGACAGATCTGCTAATTAAAAGCATAACTTAAAAGGGTATCCTCTGTAATGAAATGATCTACAAGAAAATATCCTTTCTTCTTCATTTTTGAGTGAAGAGTACTAAGTAAAGAATATACCGTATCAGATTGACAATGAGATCTGTCCCGAGCTAAAAACACATGAACCATATTTCCAACTTCAATCCAACTACAACCGGGCTGCTTCTTCAATCCTTTGTCCTTCATTTTCGACCTTATTCTTGCAGCTTCCTTCCATTTGCCACTAGAAGCATATATGTTAGACAATAACAAGTAAGTCCCTGCATTCTCTGGCTCTATATTTAAAAGTTTTCGTGCAGCCAGCTTCCCTGTTTTCAGATCTCCATGAACATTACATCCAGCAAGAAGAGCGCTCCAAATGGTTGAGGATGTCTTATTCCCAAGCTGTTCAATGAGATTGTAGGCCTCCTTAAGCCTCCCCGCCCTACCACAAAGATCAACCAAACATGCGTAGTGATCTTCCCTTAATTGTATGGACCTGTCTCTCATAAGTTCATTAAAGTACCTTAATCCCTCTTGTAGCAACCCCGCATGGCTACATGCAGAGAGCAAAGCCACATAGCTGACATCGTTAGGTTTAATACCCAAAGACTGCATCTTTTGAAACAGTTCAACTGCCTCACTTCCACATCCATGGTGTGCATAGGCAGCCATCATGCCGTTCCAAGATACCAAATCTTTTGGACTTGTAACTACATCATCAAACATCTTGCTTGATGATTTCAATTGCCCACATTTTGAGTACATATTTATTAGAGCAGACACGATAAATGGTCTGTCCTGATAAACACTTTTACATATCATCTGATGAACTTGTTGCCCTTCACAAAGACCAGCCAAGTCACTACATGCACCCAAGATACTGACAAAAGTTCCCTCGTTAGGCATCACTACGCCATCCCTTATCATATCCACGAAAATACGCACTGCTGCTTCACTTTCCCCCTCTTGAACATAACCTGTAATCATTGTAGTCCACGAAACAACATTCTTTTCAGGCATCTCGTTGAACAATTTCCTCGCTCTGCTTATCTCCCTATTTTGAATAAACCCGGTGATCATTGTATTCCAAGATGGAAGATCCCTCTCAGGCATCTGTTCAAACAACTCAAGAGCCTCATGTAACCTCATGTTCTTCGCATACCCAGTGATCATTGCATTCCATGAAACCACATTCCGTTCGGGCATCTTCTCGAAAACCTCCCTTGCCTCGTCAACTCTCCCGTTCCCTGTCAACCCTGTGACCAAAGCCGTCCATGAGATCACATCCCTTTCAGGCATTTCATCAAACAACCTCCTCGCTTCATCCACCCTCCCACACTCTGCTAACGCAGTGATCACAGTATTCCACGTAACTACATTCCTCTCAGGCATTCTCTCAAACAGCTCCAAAGCCTTTGTAACTTGTCCACTTCTCAGATAACCCTCAATCATCGTGTTCCAAGAAACAACATTCTTCGCCGGCATTGCCTCGAACAACCTCTCTGCCTCCAAAACTCGGTTCAGTCTCACATACCCACTAAGCATCGCAGTCCATGTGATCACATTCTTCATTGCATCAACTCTATCAAACAACCTCCTAGCTTCCCCAATCAACCCACACTTGATATACCCACTAACCATCCCCGTCCACGTAACCACATCTCTCTCAGGCATTTCATCGAACAACGCACGAGCTTCTTGAATTTTCCCTTCTCTACCCAACTTCGAGATAAGCCAATTGGATCGCGCCACGACTGAATTAGGGCTAACATCTCTAATGGGTGAAGATATTTTCGGTGCAAATGTCGAGTGGTTGAGCGACCGAAACAGAAGCTTGAGATTGGGCAGTCCCCTGTAAAGCTTGAACATTTCAAAACCCGTTAACTGAAGATTACGCCTACACATTTCAGGCGGCTCTCTGATTTGTTAAACATTTTAACATCAAGACAACCAAGTTGTCCACAGCTATATACTTACAGCTCCACTGATAAGAATCATTCATCTAGGAAAACCGGAAAGTTGGAATTGAGGTGAGGGGTTGCAACTTCGTATCCATGCCTCATCTCGATCGATCATTTTAGAAATGACCCAAAACTTTATAGTTCTTGATGATGTCTGGGTGCTTACTTGTTACAAGAAATCTTCACTGAAACCATTGAAGCACCCAACTTTGACACCGTTAACTTTTGCCTTGCTTTCTAACCAATCTATGTTAGATCTTAGCGATAATGAATTTGAAAGTTAAATTTTACTTTAGATTTTTGTTAATTTTTTGTTGAAGAGTTTAGAGAATCGTAAATAGTAATATATTCATAAAATTAATTAAAAATTAAATAAATTTAAAATTTTTGAAACATAATTGAAAACATTTGTTTTTAATATAAAATTTAATAAAAATAGAGTATTTAATTAACAAACTGATAGATTTTTAATAAATAAATTAGTTAATTTTTAACAAAAAGAATTATTTAATTATATTAAACCGAAAAAATAAAAAATTTTATCATTTTAACTTTTTTATAATTAAATTGATCAAATAAGTTTATTTTTTAATTATAAATATTTATAAAAATAACAACAAGACAGATCAAACTCGTATAACTCCATCCTTTTATAATCTTTAATATGTTAAAGAATTTCATAACATTTTCTTTTTAATATAAAATTTTAATATAAAATAAATAATCAGATTTTCATAACAATTAATTTCTCAAATACATAATTGTTAATATATTTATTATAGAAAATTTAAAATTGATGTTAAGTAAAAAAGTTTTTTCATTTTTTAACTCTTTTGATTATAACTTTTTATAATTCTTCTATTAATTACATTAATTATCATATTAAAAGTTTTTTTTGAAAATTATTATGTTAAATTTTTTTTGATGTGATTTTTAAATACATAATATAGCATAAAAAAAGAGAAAAGAAAAAATACACCTTTCCAAGATTTAGAAGAAATCCTTTTTTCACTGAAATTTTATTTTAAATTATTTACAAGAAGTTTATTTCACAATAACAAAAATTATAATGCCCTTTCTAACATCATCATCTGATACAATAATATTCCTTTCCCACATTTATACTTACATGAGCAAATCATGACCTCAATGAATTCATCATTAATGCAATGGAAAATGAACTCTAGAAATTCCTATTTATTTGATACCGACACGACGAAACTGTTCTTGGGGTGATCTCGTACTTCTTACAGGGATCGAGATGACGAAGTCAAGCGCATGGTTGGCTGTATTAGCCTGGCCCGGCTCAACCCATTGCCAACCCAAATCGGCCATGGATTGTCCTTCTTTTTGGTGCATTTTGGAAAAATCAATAGTTTTGATTGATCCCAAACAGAAATCTCAATACCCAAATCAGCAAGAAATATACATTCCTGAAACCAGAGATGGTCATGAGCCTAAATTTCCAGACAACAGTTCCCTGTACAGTCTTTCATCGGAACAAAGTTGATTCAATACACCAAACAAGAATAAGTTACAAATCTATCAGTACATTGCAAAGTATGAACATATACAGATTCTTCTCTTCAGGCACAGTAAGGAGGTGTTAGTACTAATTTAAGAAAGTTAAACTGGGAAGAACTAGAAATGAAACAGCAATTAAGACCGATAAATAGTAGTACTTAATACTGGCATTAACTATTGAATAATTGAAGTGTCTTTGAAACTGTCAAGTGTAATGCAATGACAAATGCTTGAGAAGACACTCTTCAGACAACATAACATGCAAAAGAATGCTACCCTTTGTCAGCTACAATTTCAGTCTCATGTAGCTCAGAGTCTTCCATCAACCCGGGGTGAGAATTTTGCCGTCAAGTTCTCACAGGATTGATAATGGATCCTAATTAAACTCAGGAAACACTTTCATTTTCAAAGAACATGGGAAATCTCATGTCACTTGGGGTCTTCCATGAACCTCAGGTGAGAATTTTGGGGCGATTGATTAATATGTCTCACTGTAAGTTTCTCACAGGATTGATGATGGTTCCCAATTTAAACTCAGAAACTACTTCCATTTTCAAAGAACACAGGAAGTCATATCCTTTCCACAAAAACATCAGCAGTAATGAGCAAGCTGAAGTTCACTCGATCAAATCGCAATCACTTTATATCGTTTGATTGTTCACCTTATAACAGATATGATGTTGAACTCATGGAATAGTCAAGTTTCCAGTAAGTTGCATGCTATAGGTCCTAACTAAGTTTTGTCTAACACACACTCTGTGTCTAATCAGCAAGTGAGACCGTCACCAGGGATTTCTTTTCACATTGAGGATCCGTATTTCTGGCAACCAAAGAACTAATTACATGTCCACAATAACCAAGGGATCAAAAGCTGAAGCTTTTGTTCGTCCTAAGACCCTTATTCTTACATACATAAGTACGATCTCATACATATGTTCGGATACATGACAAAATAACGAGTACTATGAACTTAAACCTCTTAGGAATGAAAAGACTGGAAGCACAAACTGTATGAACACTTGAACTCTCAATAACAAACCAATAATAGTAAAACAAAGCATGAACTGAAAGATATCCCTAGAATAGAAAATTGCAGATCCAACTGAACCATAAAACAGAAACAAAATGATACACATGGAACCAAGTCGCACCGATGTTAAAAGAAGAATCATTAGGGTTTCTAACAATCAAGAAGGAAAAAGAAAGACCTAACCACTTGAATCGCATAGAGGAGTACACAACAAAATCATAAGCAATAAATCATGAAGAAAAGAAAAAAAAATAGGTTTCAATCTTTTTGAACAACCTGTCCCGAGCACAAACATAAACAGCGAATCATGATATAAAAAAAGCAAAGAATCAATCATAAGGTTTCGATCTTTTCCAAGATTCTGACGCGAAATACACACACATAAGCAATGAATCGGGATAAAGAAAGCAGTATCTTAAGCATAAAGTTTCGATCTTTCTGAAGAATCTGACCTGAAATTCAACAAATTGACAATTACCCAACATGGAAAGGGCCAATATCTCCAGTTCTAAGAGAGCCAGCAATCTCATCAGCAACAGACAAGCATGAAGAGACCCAACCACGAAGTGCCAGCCAGACCATCCTCCCCATCCACAAAGCCATCGCCCATGGCATTGCCATTTTTGCTCTGAACTCTCTGCTTTACCACCTTCTGTGCTTTAATTGTTCCTTTGAGTCAACCCACAATTTACAGTTTTAAGTCAAGAAATAAACAATTACACGAAACAAAGACCGATCTCAATATTCTGTCTGCTTCTGTCGTGTCTGGTCTTGTATGGCCCCACAACATCGTGTCATCCTTTGAATACTGAACAATGAATGACAATTATTAAAAGGGGAGACAAAGCTTAAAATCAACTAATAAAACAATAATAATGATTATTTAATAGCTAAATTATTATTTTATAAATAAGATAAACAAGCAAAATTTTAGATATATGGTTATATACTGATAAAAGATTCAAACTTTCCGTAATGGCCATGTACACCTATTAATGGTTTCTTGTCTTCTTGATGTCGTCATTGAACTTAATGGATGTGTTAGTCCTTAAGTATTAACCTAATCACCACAACATCTTTGGTGTTTAAAATATCCGGGCTTGACGATCGGATCCGGCACAGCCCAGCCTAAAGTCAACAGATCATAACCTAATTGATTGGATTTCAGAATCAAGCCTCAGATCAAGTTTTTTCAGCGCAATGGGTAATGTAAAACGGTTTGTAGCTTCAAGTTATATTCATGTGATTCATATGCTGCAGACGTTGATATTCAAGAACCTAGCATTTCAACGTTGATGATCTTTGAGAATGAGTTTAAGGGAAGTTTAAGGGAGTATTTGGGAATCAATATTTATATCCAATTACGTCATTTAAGAGAAGTTTAAGAGTTGTGACAAAAATGTCAAAAAGGAAAAAATAGAGAAATTGTTAAGATATATTGTATATTTTGTTATTTAATTTTGACATCTTATTTATTAATTAGATATATAAAATATTAATGAGAGTGGGATTCAAAAAGATGTGGTTGTTACACTTGTAATTGTGACAGAATCTCACACTATATTGAAGCCTATTATCATGTTGGAAATTAAATTGTGTACTACTGGATTTTGTGGATTTGGTGGACAGAAGAAAAAGAGAAGTGGTTGTTGCGTATTGGTAAAAGGGTTTCTGATTGTGAATAGCGTGCACGTCTCCATCAGGGTATCTGTATGTGTTGCATCAACTAGAAGGGTGGAATTAATTGAATTCTGGAAAAGATATATTTGGTGTTGTGCATGTGTTCCTGATGTGCGAAATACCGTGGGCTAACTTCAAAATTCCAAGAGTTGTTCTTATGTGGTGTGCATGCTCTGGTTTCATATACATCGTGGGTTAACTTCAAATCTTCAAGAGAGTTATTCTTTTGATATTGTGCGAAAAATATACATGGTGTGTGTAGTATCCCATATGGTATAATTGGAGTTGTTGAAGCTAGACAATGTGCGTCAGTAAAGAACGTTGAGGTTCTTGCTTTGTTGGATTAGCATATTGTTCGGAAGTCGAGTGCTAAAGCTGGGATGAATCAGTTTAACTGTGGATAATCATTCGGATGTATTTCGGGAAGCTAAAACTATAGAGAATTCCTTATTTTATATCAAGTATATTGTTGTTCTGTTCTTAGTTGATTGATTACTTGAGTTATTTTTATTAATTGTCATTTAATTAAAAGTAGTTTAGAAAAATCCTCTGACGATATTAACACGAGTCAGTCTGTGTTATTGGATGTGAAGATCTTTC
This sequence comes from Erythroxylum areolatum, assembly GCA_024520975.1. Classification (NCBI taxonomy): domain Eukaryota; kingdom Viridiplantae; phylum Streptophyta; class Magnoliopsida; order Malpighiales; family Erythroxylaceae; genus Erythroxylum; species Erythroxylum areolatum. The sequence continues at coordinate 5,514,451 of JANIJH010000223.1, forward strand.
ACGAGAAGTGAGGTTGAAAGATAATTTTAAGGATTGAGTTGTATTGCTTCAATGTGACCTTGTATAAATCTATTGCATTTTCTTGAAAGTATTAATCTGGATGAGGGCCCCAGCATAGGCAAGGTGTGTTGAACTGCATTACTAAGTTTTTGGTGTTTGTTATTATTTCGTTTTTGATTGCTTTTATTTTTTGTTTTTGCTAGAGATGTCTAAGAAAAATTGAAAAGTTTGCGAAATTATTACCACCTTCGATTTTCCAACCCTTATAGCCGATGCTTTAAAGATTTCCTTTAACCTTACCAATTTCTATTAACTTTTCTAGTTTTTCTGTGTCTCCATTCGACATTCTCAATCCATTTTCAGTATTTCTTACTTTCATTATAGCTTCACCAAGCTCATCTGATGTCAACATTAATTTCTTTTCTAACTTTTGGATGGTGTTCTTTATGAAGAGATTCTCTTCCTTCAATCTTTTATTCTTTCTATACACTTTTACTCACTTTTCATACATAGCTTTGTAATCCTCATAAATATTCTCCTTTTTATCATCTAGGTCACTTCCATCACTGTCATAATATGGTATTCGGTCTTGAGCTGAGTTGTTTTCATTCTTCTCGAAATTTTCTGAATTTTCCCCCTTTTCAACTTCAGTTACTTCCTTCTCAGTTACTATTAAGTAAGTAACTGGACTCTTGCTATATAAAGCAACTAACACAACACCATTAGTGATTTCTTCTTCTCTAGCATATTCACTTTCAGAATCATTCTCACTCCAAGTGCTAGTAAAGGATTTTCCTTTTCTGTTCTTCAAAGTATTAGCACATTCGACTTAAATGTGTCCATAACTTTGACATTTATGACATTGGATTCTCCTTACCTTCCTTTCACCCTTTTATGTTTTGGCTTGTGTGAAAGGAAGGTAAGGAGAATCCAATGTCATAAATGTCAAAGTTATGGAGAGATTCTCTTCCTTCAATCTTTTATTCTTTCTATACACTTTTACTCACTTTTCATACATAGCTTTGTAATCCTCATAAATATTCTCCTTTTTATCATCTAGGTCACTTCCATCACTGTCATAATATGGTATTCGGTCTTGAGCTGAGTTGTTTTCATTCTTCTCGAAATTTTCTGAATTTTCCCCCTTTTCAACTTCAGTTACTTCCTTCTCAGTTACTATTAAGTAAGTAACTGGACTCTTGCTATATAAAGCAACTAACACAACACCATTAGTGATTTCTTCTTCTCTAGCATATTCACTTTCAGAATCATTCTCACTCCAAGTGCTAGTAAAGGATTTTCCTTTTCTGTTCTTCAAAGTATTAGCACATTCGACTTAAATGTGTCCATAACTTTGACATTTATGACATTGGATTCTCCTTACCTTCCTTTCACCCTTTTATGTTTTGGCTTGTTGTTTTAAGTTGTTACTCGATGAACTCCTACTATGTTGTCTGAAATCGGGTCTATCCTTTGTCATTCTTTTCAAACATTTACCAAAATTTCGTATAAGTAGTACCAAGTCTTCATTTTTATTCGATTCATCTTCAGCATCATTCACACCTTTTCCAGTTTCCACTTGAAGTGCCAATCCTTTGCTTTTTTCTTGCTTAACCCCTTAAAAGATTCATTTTGAAATTTGTAATAATTCTAATTAGTTTTTCCAATGACATATCAATAATGTTGTGGGCTTCCTCTATTGCTGCAATTTTTGGAATAAATCTCGGGGGTAGTGATTTCAACGTTTTCTTGACTAGTTTCAAATTGAAATATTTCTTTCCGAGTTAATGTGCCTAATTTGCTATAGTCTCATTTTCATCTATCTTCAATTCTTCAAACCTCATAACTAGCATCTGTAATTTTGACGTTATCACATATTTGAACCCCTCATAAATAGTTTGCAAAGCATCTCACGCTTTTTTAGCTAATTCACAAGTTGATATTATTGAGACGTGCATGATGTTCACAATCAAAAACCCTTTTACCAACACGCAACAGCCACTTCTCTTTTTTTTCTGTCCACCAAATCCACAAAATCCATCAATACACAATTTAATTTCCAACATAATAATAGACTTCAATATGGTATAGGATTCTTTTACAACTATAAGTATAATAATCACATCTTTTTGAATCTCACTCCAGTTAATATCTTATATGTCCAATTAATAAATATGATGTCAAAACTAAATAAAAAGATATATGTATATATCTTAACAAGATAATTGCAAACTAATTTTCAAAAAAAAAGATAATTGCAAACTATATTAACTTCGACCAACATCGCTTGCAAATACCAAATCAATGCAAAACTCAACAATAAGATAGTTGTCAACAAGCAAATGTCATAAATTTGGAGAAACCAAGTCATCTTACGCGATTACATGAATGCCAGAGATTTGTTGACGAGGGTTTATTGAGCTCTCTAGCCACACAAGCTTTGTCCAATGGCAATGCTTCATTCCTACCAAAGCAATGGTGAATATGAATTAAAAAAGGATATATATGTATGCAGTCGTTCAAAACTTGAGGTCAGAGCTTTGCCTCCTGTAAGGGACCTACCCGGCTCGAAATGAGATTAGTCTGGGTGTGGATGGCTTAAAAGCGCCTTCTCACAGTTGGGAGCCGCCTAGGACATCTCGTGGGCAATAAAAAAAAAAGGATACACATTGTTCGGAGTTTTGGGATCTGATAGGTGTCGAAGCCACCAATTAAAATATCCTACTTCCAAGTTACAAAATAATTGTAGAAAATGGCAAGTAAGGTTGAATCCACAGAGACTAGAGATTAATAATATTCTTTTGAAAATTAGAAGAATTTAGTAAAGACAAATAAAAAGGGGGGTCTTTAATTGAAGAATTTGAACAAGATCATAAAAGTAAGAATAGAGAAAATCGATTTAAGAATTCATTCCAGCCACAGGTCG
>JANIJH010000223.1:5533820-5551932 GCA_024520975.1 Erythroxylum areolatum
AATAAGGAGTCCTAGTCAATCACCACCACCGCCATCTGATCTCCTCCATTGGGCCCCACCGACGCCACGTGTCAACAACCCACGTCCTTAGTACTGTAATTGTATACATCAGCAGAAACCAAGCTTTTTGATCAGTTGAGCTCGAGCAAAAAGGTTCAATATTTACAAGTTTGGAGCTTAGAGACTTCCTCCTCCATCCCAACTCTCGATTCCTATAAAGGGTAAGGATTATCTTTGCTCTAGTGAATCGAAATTATCCATGTTCAAGTTATCCTATTTGTCTGAATTTTTATTCTGGTAGAACTCGATCATTCGTGCCCATAAATTTACTTTTCGTTTTTCATTCTCTAGCTGTCTGTTTCATTCTTCCGCAATATCGACTGACTATATTCTGGCTTATTGACATACATTCATATGATGTGTGTGTGTGCTTTTTTATAATTCTTATGGTAGTTGTTGATCTCGGTTCGTGAGAGTTTAAAGATTTCGGTTTTCTTTCTGGAATTCGGTGATCAGGAGGAGATGCTTTTGTTTTTGCGTGTCCTGTTTCGGGCCTTTTCTGTCATGAGGAAGATGATACGATTGTCTTCTTTTTTATTTTCAAACTTTGAAGTTTTATTATCTTCCAAGTTCTTGTTTTTAGAGATATCTAACAGAAATATTACCATAGTTTCAAGTTTTTATTTTATTTTATTTCTTGTCTTGTCTTCATGAAACTTTCTAATGACCAGTTTGGTGCACATGTTTTTCTATCCAATCAAGTTGAAACGAAACATTGATGGAGATGGGAATTCTTCTATTGCTTCCTTTCTCTTTTCTCTCTCTATTTTCCTTTTAAGAATCATTAACAAACCTGGGCTGTTCGATCAATTGAAGGAAATGAATCATGGAGGTCAGTTTTGAATGGCTTTGTTGAATCTTTGGATTTTTGTATGTGGCAAATACTTTTTTCTGTGAAATAATGCAGTGCGCATTTTGTAACTGAAAAGAATTTGATGTAATTAATATGGATTCTGATTTGGCTTTCAGGACTAGCACGTTATTGTATGTAGGATAGTTGGACCAAATGATGGCTGAAGGATTGAATTTTTAATTGAGTTTTTGTTGTTTCTTAGAGTGCTAAACGAACTTATCTTGTATCCTACTTATCCAAAAGATTAAGAGATGTCAAGTGGACCACCAGGGAGAAGAGTTTCACCTAGAGATATACAAGTGGTAAGCTGTTGAGCTTTCAGTGTGGTGAAGTATAAACCTTTCTGTGTAGCTTACTCCACATGTATATGCGTTAACATGTGCGTCCCTTCTGTTCCTGAATTCCAGGTGCAAAATCTTATAGAAAGATGTCTTCAGCTGTATATGAACCAGAGGGAAGTTGTACAAACATTGTTAGCCCAGGCAAAGATAGAACCTGGCTTTACTGAGCTTGGTTAGTACTGATCTTACTGACACAGACATTTAACACTATATTTTGGCTCTTGATTGCTTAGAATGAATACGTATCAATCACAGTTTAGTGTATACTGTATAGTCACTGATCAGCACTCAGGTTGAAACATTCTGATGGCCTTTTAATTATTTATCGTCACAGGCACTGTTACAATGCCCGTATAATTTTTTTTTTGGTTAATTTTACAATGGTTATGTCAGTAGAAATTCCACCTTGAAAGTGTCATCATTTTGCTGCTAATCCGTTGTTACTTAACAAGGACTACTCGGAAATGCTACCACTTGTTTAGATCATGTTCCTATACTTTTGTATGACCATCCCATTTGTATTTGTGAATTATGGCAACTTACATTTTACTAAGCCCAGAGGTTTAGAAATTCTCTAGGAAAGATATACAGAGTTTCACGAAAAGATTGCCTTGTCCATAGTTCTTGTAGTAATGCTATTATTGAAGTCACCTGGGCGTTTTACTTATTCTCCTCCTGTGTAGGCACTTGTTAATATGCATTATTCTCCTCCTGTGTAGGCACTTGTTAATATGCCTGTGTTTTCTTGGTTCCTTGCATGTGAATGTGTGTCCTCATAATAATTTAGTTACACTGTAGAAGCAAATTTACGTTTACTTTCTTATTTATCATATTTTTCCAACTTTCTTTCACAGTTTGGCAGAAGCTTGAAGAAGAGAATCGTGAATTCTTCAATGCTTATTATCTGAGGCTGATGGTTAAGCAACAAATAAGTGAATTCAACAAACTTCTTGAGCAGCAGGTGGAACTGATGCGTCAGATAAATCCAACTGGTCTTCCTCCTCTACCTACTTCTAATGGATCTCATGTTGCACCAGGTGAGACTTGCTTTAACTAATCAACAAGATGTTGATTATATGAGTGAGACTTCTTTTAACTGATCAACAATGTGTTGATTATATGATCTAATCTCTCAAGTTCATGCTTTGCATCAGTGGACTATAGTTATTTGGATGTGCTGTTTTCCCTAAGTTTTATTGGTTAAAGATTCAAATGACTGAGAACCTTTTGTATAGAATTATTTGGTTGAAAATGGCTAAGCTATATCATCAATAATTAAAAGGAAGAAGGGAGGGATTCGATTTCGTTTTCTTGTTATTCACCTTTTGTTCCGTCAGCAGCCCAGAATTCTGCATGCTATGCCCCAGAACATACAGGACCAGCACTGAAGTCAGAGAACCTGCACCAGCAGATAGGTTCAAGTCTAACTAATGGATTCGCTAACGGTGGATCATTACTCCACCCAATTATGGATCCTACCATCAGCATGTCTGCTCATTCCGACAGACTTGATGCCCCACAAAACATGCTTTCAACACAAAGATCAAACATTGGTCTTATGCAAGGACTTAATGGTGAAGCGATCAAATCAGAATCTGGTTATTTGGGTCCTTCCACTTTTATGTTCGGTGCTGATAGAGTGTTGGAAGCATGCCCACCAAATACAGATGTATCTGTTGCTGCAACTTTCAGAGGTCTGGAGTCCAACTCAGAAACCTTGAATGACCCCATGCTGAATGCAGATGATTCTTCTTATGGGTTTCTGGATCAAATTTCTCGAAATCTCAGTCTCACAGATCTGACAATTTTTTCCCGAAGTTCAGGTTTGTTTCATTCCCTGCCAAACGTCTGTTCATCTGTATTCATGTGGATGAGCGGTCTGCCGGTTGAGTACTTGCTTGCAAGCTCACAATTGGACCTGCCCTTTCATACCTCAACTCTTTCTTATGTGTCTTTCATTCTGGATTATCTTTTCATACATTGATGTTGAAGTGGAAAATTAAACCATCTTCTGTATGACTATGACTTTGCTAGAACATGCATGTGAAACAAACAATTTTTCTGATTCTAATACACAAATTTTTGGAGTATTAATCAGCTAATGCTATTGAGTGTTGGAATTTTATCTAGATTCACTCTCTTGTTTAAAAATTTGCAGATATATTGGAGAACTACTCTCGATCACCCTTTCTAGGACCAGACGATGAAAGCTTTCTAGATTCTCCAGACATAGATCACAAAGGTTAATGTTTATGCGCCTTTATAGCTCTTGTGGCGCGTTGCAAAACTAGCAAAAAAAACCTGATGCTCTAATGTTACAGGTGATGTTAGAAGACTGGACACTATGTCTGAAGGTGTGAATTATGATAATTTCGGGAGTGACTAGCCTGGTCAGTTCTTTGCACTTTCCCGCTGAGGTTCTAATGCTGTTATTGCTTACTAGCGAGGCATCATTACCGTTCCTTAAAGCGGTTATTCTGTTCTTGTGTTTTCTGCATTAGCGGTCTAATCTTATTTCCATGTATTAATTCTTGAATGGCAATTTGTGCTAGCACTTCTACACATTAGAAATAAGTTTGATTATGTACACCATTTGGTCCTAAATAGCTGTTAATAGGAAAATGCAACCTTTTCCATCTATCTATGAGGGTTAAACTATATTTCCCTTATCATAGCAACGAGGTATTGACGAATTTGTGGTCTGTCCATACTTCGAGCTTCATTCGATTCAAGATAATGTTGAACATTTTATATATGTTAGTAGAGTTCTTATAACTACATTTGTTTATAATTTGATTGCTCTGCATCTGCATGTGTATATGTGGGAGATAAAATTTTGAGGTCAAACTTGCTTGTCAAACTAATCCTGATCTACGAAACAGGCTCCAACGATGTCATATGTTTCTATCAACCAAATTGATACATTTTGTGTATGTTGAAATTGAGTCTTTGAAAAGATTTCTTTCTCGACGAGTTCTATGTATGAATTCCTAAGTGTAACAAAGTCATACATTTCCGGAACTATCCAATTGTGGAGTATTTATATATTTTGGTTGGTGCATTATGTGTTGATATATTTTTTCAGAAAGCATAGAGCTTATTTCATGACATACTCAGAATTTTGATTTAAAGAGCTCTCATAAGGGAACAGTTTTTGAGTCCTTGATAGAATAGTGTTTTTGAGGTGATTTTGTTTGATGAAGACAGAAATGTGTAGTTAAGCAATGTTTTTTGACATTTTTGAGTATGGACCTAAGGTTAGCAATAGGCTGGCCAAAACCAAGCTTGAACCTGAGCCTGAGCTCGAGCTTGGTCAAATTGGTTTGGTTATGGCCAGAATTTTGTCAGGTCTTAGCCTGAGTCCAATCGAACCCAATTTCTCAACCCCGAGTTCAATCTTGAACTTAATCAAACCGGGCTTGTGCTGTTGATTTCAGGTCAGGTTTGGGATATTAAAACTAACGAATGGAAAGGTGAATTCTTATACCTCTTGTTTGATCCTGTCTGCTATCTTTAACTTAGAAATTTCCTTTATTTTTGTTATTGCAGGTCCTCATAACTTTGGGATGAATTTGTGAATATAGCATTTAGAGAGGGAGATGGATGAATTTGTGAATATAGCATTTACATAGGGAGATGGCTGCACTAAGAAACAACATCTCTACTATTTAGGGGTAAGGTTGCGTATTACTAGGCCTCTTCAGACTTTGTGAATGATTGTTTTTGTTGTTTTAGAGAGCAATGGCTGCATATAAAACTGGTTGTATGGATATTTATTGGTGTGTAAAATTTACATCAAATGTGTTTATAATAATCAATGTTTTGTGTAGATTGGCAATGGATTGTGGCGTGTCTAAGTTTTATACAGCTCAATCTTGAGTTTGTAAAAATTTTGACGGATTAGTTGACAGAAAAATCCAATCTGATAGTTGAATTTAAAAGAAAGAATTAATTCGAGCTTAAAGTTCTCAAGGCATGTATATTTTCAAATCTGATTATACATACATAAAAATTTTAAGCACCATATTAGAAAAAGTATTTCTAATATTGAATAATAATTTGGAACAAGATTATAATACCAAAATTAAAATTTAATTCTAACGAGTGAATAAAAAGTTGGATTAAGTGGTATATGAGTTTTCTTATCTTGAGTAAAGTCTATTAAAGCTCAAATGAAGAGTGAAAGATAGAGAAAATTCAAGGCAAATGCATCAACTACTCAAGGTGAATGAATCAATTTTTATTTTTTTTACTTTTATTATTTTAATATGTATGTATTTTATTAATTTTTAATTTATTTTATTAGTTATTTAATTAATTATTTTTTCATATAGGCCTATCGGAAGTATCCTCTCTACTAATTAGAAGTAAGATTGTATATTTGTGGACCTCTTAAAATGTTATTAATGTTATTATTTATGTAATGTACATTATAAAACTTGGGTTGGTATCAACGTAAAAAATGAATTATACTAATAGCAAATTAAAAAAGGTTAGAAGGGTAAATTGAAAAGAAAATAATCTTATTTTCAGTTAATAATTATTATATTTAAAAAATAAATATCTTATGTTAGTTTTGATAAATTTAAATATTAAGTGAAAACTTGATTTTTTAAAATTTGAATTATAATAAGAAACATAATTTTAATTTGATAAATAATTATTTTAGACTGTATTAGGTATTAATGAGCACTAATATTGTACTGTATCAACAATTTCTTAGTTGGGCCCCTGGCCTGATCTAACCCGGCCTAGTAACAATCCTATGTGATCTAAAAATTGTGAAGAGGGGATGAATCACCAAAGCAGTAGTAAAAAGAAATGAAAATTGAATTTCTGATCATAAACAGTCATTTATACACACTGTCAACATAACAAGAATCTGTAAAGTTAGCCTTTTTCTGTAGTGCTCTTTTAAATGGAGAAGACATAATCATATATCCTATAGATACAACATTGCCTTTCTCTCTGTTTTCTTTTTTTGGATTGACTAATTTACAAAACAAAATTGGAAGGGAACATTCTATTTTTCTACACACTATCCAGCCCGATTGATCTACATTACATTGTAAGAGAAAAACTTCAGGGCAGGGGAAAAAGACAATTTCAAGATCCTTGATCAATTAGCTCATGGTAGTGATGCCATTGTACCTTGGCCTGGTTCTATCTGGTGAAAGTCCTTCTTCCACAACTTTCCTCTTATTATTGGAAGCTGGTTGTTGTTGTGGTTGTGGCAGCTGTTGTTTTTGTGGTGGTGGAGTTGGAGGAGGAGGAGAAGAAGGAGGTGGTGGTGGCGGTGGTGGCTGTTCTTGGTGCTCTTGTTCTTGACTCTTTACTTTGGTTTTCATCATATAAGGTATAAGCCTATTCAAATCTGACAATTGTACTGGCTTCAAGAAGAATTCTTCTGCTCCTTCCTCTAAGCATCTGTCATCAAAATCACAGTTGCCTTAACAGTCAAATTTTCATGGTCCCAAAAACATAATTTTACACCCTCTGAATAGTACAGAACAGGATCAAGAGATTGAAAAAAGTTATTTCCAAATTATGCTTAATATGATCTTTTTACCTGGTGATTCTCGAAGGGACATTCTCCGATGACATGATAACTACTGGTATGTTTCTCAGGGATGATGATTCCTGAAAAAACCATAGAGAGAAGCAAAATAAGTAGCTGTACCCACTTGATGTTTCTGTATATAAATGACATGTATATGTACAAAAGGATAAATCTCGGGAGTATCTGAGCCTGATCTGATCTGCTTAGGTACAGGATAGGTGGTAAATATTCTTAAGAGAATCATTTACATTTCCTTAGCAATTGGCGAATGAAGGAAAATTTTGGCAACTAGTGAAAATAATATAATTTCAGGTTTCTATATCAGGGAAAGAGATTCAAAGGAACCTATCTTGCCATGAATAGAATGGATCTTAATACGAAAGTTTTAAGGAGAAGAGAATAGAAACCAAATGCCAAAAGGTAATAATACCTTTACTTTCTTCAGTAAATCATAGCCAGTCATGCCAGGCATACAGTAATCAGTAATGATAAGATTCACTTCCACTTCCTGTAAAATAACAACAAAAGGAAAAGAAAATAAAAGATACAATCAGAAAACCAGACAAGAAAGTTTAGGGACAATCACTAAGGAATATGAAGAATCTCTGACATTACAGAGAAAGGGTAAGGGAAAAAAGGTTTTAAAAAAGGGAAACTTGCCTGATGGTTGTTTGGAGAAACAGAAGTTGAATTTGCATTGTTCTGTTCATCTTCATGCAAACCCAGAAATTCCAAAGCTTTGCTTCCAGAATCAACTGTAGTAACTGCTATAACGTCACAGAAATGCATTTCTAATCAGAATCCAATAAATACCAACTAGAATAATTGGCAACTAAAGCCATGAAAGTTCAGCAATACCTTGATAAGACGAGTTTTTTTTTAGGAGTTTTTCAATCAGCTTCCTATCTATGAGGCTGTCATCAACAGCCAAAACATGAAACTCTGACTCTGCTGCTATAGCCATTGCAGCAGATTAAAGATTCAAGACCAGTAAACAAGAAGAATCAAAAGAAGAAGAAGAAGGTAGACCGATTGATTAATGGTGCTCTGCTTCTTTCTTTTTCTTTTTTTTGGTTATGAAAGTTGCTGTCTTTAGGTGGTGTGAGTTGGTTAAATGAGAGAAGGAGAGGACACAAGAAGAGGAGGCCTTTTTTGAATTGATGAAATGAAACCCAACAAAATTCACAGCCCCACAAACCAAGATCCGACCAGATCTCCTCCCAAATCTTGGAAATGTTGATTTCAGAAATGAATTACAGAGTAAGCAATGCAAATAATGAGAGAAATAGCAAAAACCCAAGTAAGAAGAAAAAACAAAAATGCAGAAAAGATCAAATCTTTATAATATTTAAGGGAAAATGGGAGGTGGGATTTCTTTATATATACAACACAACAATGCCCATGGATATATCTTTGAGAGATGGGTGGGTTCTGGATGAAAGCAAAGGAAAAGAGAGGAGGAAAAAACATTTGTGGGGGACCCAAGCAAATCCTTCATAGAGATACAGGTGATGTCAGCTGAGGTGCCCTTTTTCTTCCCAACATGAAATCATGTGGCGCTTACCATATCTTGAGCAGGTGGGGGAGTGGAGTGGTGGTGATGGTGTCCAAAGAAAGAAAGTAAGAAAGAAAGATGAGCCCCGTCTTTTTTCTCACTTTGATTCCCTTTTAAGATTTGTTTCCCATGCCCATACCCATGCCCCCATGGTCATGATGATACATTCTCATTTATTACAATATAAGATTTTTAAAAAATATTTATCTCCTTGTAAATTTGGTAAGATTTTGATTATTGATATTAATATGATATCGGCATTAGATAATTTTTAAAATTATAAAATAATATTTTTAATTTTATATAATTAAATTTTATTTTTTATTATAAAATTTATTATATTATTATAAAAATAAATAAATTGTATGAAAACCATCAAGTCTTTTACATGAACTTCACCTGAGAATTTTATTAGTAATTAATATTAAATAATCAAATAATTTTACTTATTTAATAATAAAATTATGTTATAGAAATTAAAATACAAAATTGAAATTACTTCTTCTTCATTATCATCATATCTCGAAATTTTACAATAAAGTGAGATTTAGAGAGTTTGATGATATGCAATCTTACCTTTATATTATAAAGAGGTTGTTTCTAATAGACTAATATGCAGATGTATAAAAATAAAATAGCACCTCCTTCATACATGCATATGTATTGCATGCATGCATCTACAACTTCATATTAGGTTGGTAATTTCTTATGGCAACCTATCAAAATTGGAATATTAGTAGCTGAGTTGTCCATTTCCTAGATTTGCTCCCCTCAAATCCTGCTGCTTTTAGCACAATTTATGTTGTCTGCAAGAAATTTGCACTTAATTACTGCAGAATGATGTTAAGTTCATACGAAATTCTATAACTATTTTAACTTTTTTTCCCCATGAATAATGATTGCTTCTCCTGGTGGAATCTTTCTACTCAATGTTATGTGGAATTGGAAAAGTGGATTGCCATTGTAGCAACGTTTTAAATGTTACAGCTGAAGCTAAATTGATAAAACTAGATTTTAAGGTTTAAAAGTTTTAGTTCTGATATGTTATAAATTTGCTTAAATATATTAAGATTAAATAACTTAAAATATGATTTTAAAAATTGATCTTATCATAAAAGAATTTAAAGTTTAATTAAAAAATTATTAAATAAAAGCTATTTAATTTATTTTAGTTTACAAAAACTTATAAATTTACAAAAATTAATTGATTAATTAATAAACAAATTAATTTTTAAAACCAATGGTTATTAAAGTAAATGGAACTAAAAATTGAAAATTATTAAACTGATCGAATAAGTTAAGTTTTTTAATCATTATAATGTAGTGTAATGTATAAGATGACAATGGATTAAACTGAGTCGTGCCTATTTTAAAAAAACGGCATCTATTTTTTCAAAAACGAAGACATTTTGAGTTACCCATCGGACCTTAGGTCAGGCCGAGCCCTGGCAGACTGAACATGGCTCAAGGCTCGATCAGACCAAGAAAATAAGACCCAAGGTCTGATCAACTCAAACTTAGCTCGTTAATTTTGACTCGTGTCGAGCCGAGCTGAGCCTAAGCTGGTCTGCCATCCCTATTAATATATGGTGTGATCATCTTTTCCATTTATACAACCTAAAAATGTTGTTTCTAAATATATTTTAAATAAATTATCAAATTTATATAATAATTCACAAACCATGTATTCCAAAAAAAAATTTACTAAACTAAAAAATTAAAATTAAATAACAAATTTGAATACTTATTATTATTATCTAGTTCAATTTTTAAGAAATTATTAGTTATAATTAAAAAAAGTTTAATATTTTATATGGAAAAGTAATACTTTTCCTTTTCTTTTCTTGTAAGTTTCATATCTTTGAATTGTATGAGAATTATTTTTCTCACACACCTATGATTTACTTTGAAGATATCTCATTGATCATCCCATCTAAAGATCTTCTTGTTGAACTTTAAAGGACATGTGTAGGTTTGAACATTTTTTCACCATCTTTATCTTTGGTTGCTTGCCAATTTTCTTCAAGATTGCGTCAAAAAGGCAGAAATAGTAAAGAGATTTCCTTTGAAAAAATCTGAGATTGACCCTCTAGAAAATGCAACCTTTTGAGTGTACATGATTAGACCCCTCGTTCCTGATAAAAGTTCAATGACAATAGAAAAGTAAAAAAAATCATTGTACACGAATAATTTGAAATTTCATTAAATTTAATAATTTAAACTTTAATAAAAATGAAAATAACATGGTACAAAATATTTTTATTCAAAAGTACAAATTCTCTATTGAAATGTGAATTTTAATGGCGCGAAGGACAATTTATTTTTCAATAAAAAAATTGACCGATTTATCAATAAAAACTTTAAATTTTTCAAATTTTCAGCTTGATTTACTTTAATAACTCATATTGTTAAAAACTGATCAGTTTACTAATTAACTGGTTAACTTTTGTAAACTAACAAATTCTTATAAACTATAATCAATTAATTAATTGTTATTTGACGATATCTTTTTTAATTAGAAGAAAAATATCTTTCAATTATATTTCAACCTTTAATTAATTTTATGATAATCTAATATCAATTAAACTTAAACCTTTGAATTCTTAAACTTATTATCTTACCTGTTTAACCTTCGGTTCGGTTTTTAAAGCAAGGTTACTTCCTCTTACATCAAATATAAAGTTTTAGTTTTTGACCTTGCATACCTGAAAAAAAAAGTTTTGACTTAGCATTTTTGTATTCACATTAAAAATATTAACATTTTAAAGTTTTTCTCCTCCTTTTTTAATAACAAAAGTATATTATAAGATTGCATTCATTTTAATCGATATTAAATTAAATCAATTAATTTTTATTTAATAATATTTTTTATCAATTTAACTTCAAATTTTTCGATATCTATAAACGAACTCTTTCATTCATATTTCAAATTTTTTAATTTTATTTAATCTTTAATTAATTTTATGATGACCTAATACCAATAGAACTTTTTAAGATTTAAATCTTTTATCTTATTAGTCTAATTTCTTGCCTGATTTTTAAAATAACGGGTAGCAACATACACCTCTTCCACAAAGTTCTATAATTACTTAACATTTTTTCAATGATTCAATTTGTCATAAACTCAATTTCTTTCAAGAAATGACATATATTTTTTCTTTTTTTTGTTCATTTATAAATTATTTAAACATAAAAGATTCCCAGACAGACTTTGACACAGTGTACAATACAACCTGTCACATATAATCTAGACAACCTACTATATTATAAAACGCTCTGCCTTGGTGGAGCCATTCTCTTTCTTTTTCTCTTCACTTTTTATGCAATTTCCAGTGCTTTAATTTTTTTTAATTTCATTTCAATAATCATTTATCTCTATAATACTCATAAACCATTATACAACTCTATTAATTATATTTTGTCAGTTTATTATTTATTTTTATTTAAAATTGTGTAAATTTAAATTATTAAATTTTAATATGACATCATTTTAAAATTATGAATAAATTAAAAAAGTATGGTATTTAAATAATGTCACAAAAATAAATTTTCCTTTGTCCCAAACACTCACCTTTCTTCTTAGTGGTCCTCTTGTGAAACTCCAAACTATTCTAGAATAGTGAATAGGACACCTCCAACTGTAGCAAGAAAGCTGTAATTTTGTTGGCATTATCTACCGATAATTAGTTTGTTTGTGTATATATATATATCAATAAAAATTTATTATCAATAGAGAAAATTAAAATATATTTAAATTTGGAGTTGTCATGAAGATTTTTCAAATTTAAGTAAATAAATTATTAATAGAATATTACAATAAACAAATTGTAATTCATGAAGTTGAGTTTTAGATTTGGAATATGTTAATAAAAATTGTTCATTATAAAAAATAAATAAAGCCCATTTTATCACTAAATTTAGAATTATCATGGAGTCCTTTTAATTTTAAGTAAAGAGATAATAAATTACTAAATTCAATTAATTGTACTTCATGTGATTGAGTTGTAATTTGCATGAATTAATTTTTTTCTCTAGGAATATATCGACAAAAGTTATTATTAATAGAGAGATTAAAATCACTTTTTATTATTAAACTTGAAATTGTTATGAATTTTTAAATTTTAAATAAAATTAATATATTATTAAAGTCAACAAATTGCTATTCACGTGGTTGAATTAATAACTTGCATGAATTAATTTGTTTCTTCAATAATTTAGATTTTTAATTTTAAAAAGAAAGAAAAAGAAGGGCAGTCCATTTGGTTGAAGTTGAATTTGATTTTTATTTTTCCATTAGCTATGCATGAACTTGATTTTTCCATGGAATCAAAGACAAAATAAAAGTTGACAAAGAAGACAAAAGCAAATCTTCAATTTCTGTATAATGAGTTAGAAGAACTTAAAGTAATTCAACTCGTTAGATAAGATCTTTGAATAAAATGGAATGCGACAAATTTCAAAGATTGCATATAAAAGTTTGTACGCTAAAACATAACGTCTACAACAGAATATGTACTAAATCTTAACGTTTTGAAGTGTTCAAACTAAATCTCGATATTTTAAAAACATTCAGAATAAACTTTAAATAGATGAAAAAATTAACAGAATTAACTCTCTGCTAATTAAATGTCACGTAAATGCTAATATGATAATTTTTTTATTTTTAAATAAAAACCGGATTCTTGATAATCAGACTTGTTGTCGAAAATATATAAATATGAGCTTAATTGTCATGTGACAAGTGGGGTATACTATTTGAAATATATAAATAGTAGTTTTTGCTGCTACGTGATTGATTGTAAGACCCACTTTTTTAAAAATATAAAAATAATATTATGTCGGCACTAGGAATGGTAGTGGGTTTTTAACCCGATTAATATCTGCACTACCCTACCCGAAAAAATGAATATAGAAGCTAAAAAATAGATTTTAAATGAATGTTGAAAAATGGATGTAGATATGGATTTGAATATGGATCTAGTGATAACCCGAATCACAGATACCCATATCCTACCCGTTTTTTATTAACTTTATTTTTTCTATTTTTTCTTGAATATTTATGGTTAAATATAATAAAATATTAATATTTTACGACAAGAAACAACTTTAAAATCTTCACTCTACTTTTCAGTACTCACATTTTTCATCATATTTTATTTTCTTAAATGATGATAATAATGCAAATGATATAGAGATGGAGTTTTGAATGATGTGGAGTTCATGCAAAGACAATTTGAAGCTTTGGTTATTTCAATCTTTGTTCCAGTTCTAAATTGTAAAAAATGTATGCTGCCTTTGTATTAGACATTATGATTTTTGTTATTCCAATTTTATGGTTTTTTTAATATATACAACTCAAAATCTTGACTTATTATTATTAAAGTAATTTTGATTTGGAGCATTCGCAAAAATCTATTCTTTATATTTTCTATTTAGAAGTTATATTTTTATGTGCTATACAACCCAATGGATATCAAAAACCCCGAACAACCTGATGGATTTATATATGAGTAGTAAATCGTAAAAATCAATAGATATGGATATGGATATAAGTTGAGTCATAAAAAATGAATATGGATATAAGTTGAGTCATAAAAAATAGATATGGATATGGGTTGAGTAAAACCCGAACCGAACCCTACCTATTGCCATCTCTAGTTAACATTAATATAGTATTTAACTAACAAAAAGTTAATTTTGTAAAATTTTCAGTCCATTTAAGGTTTGTTCTAAACGTATTAAAATTTTAAAGTTTAATTTAAATATTTCAAAGTGTCAAGGTTTAAATTATATTTTATTATAAATGTTGAATTTCAAAATATAATTTTGGACAAAGTTAAGCATCCGACTGAGCACATGGTTTGTTGTCACATTGTATAGCATTTGACAGGGAACAGATAGAGAAATACTGATTAGCTATTAGCTTTTTGGGATGACAAAAACTACGGTCCCCCCAACATTTCACTCTCTTGCTTTTTTCTGTTTGGCTTCTTTTCTTTTCTGTTTCCCGTTGGTCCCTCTTTTCCACTTCAATTTTTTTTGAGAAAAAAATGACTTAAAAGTTGATTTTGCCTATCTATCACAGCTTATACATGAGATAAATTAGCTAATTCATTACCATCCAAGATAAAAGATGCGGACTTTCAAGTAGGGATAACAATGGGTTAACTTATAGGTTCAAATTTAAGTATATTTAATGAGTCAATTTATAAGTTAAATTAGGTTTATATCAGTTCGAAACTTAATTCTTTGCCTAGAAGAATTAAGTCTCGGGCAAATCTAGGCCTATTTATCACAGCTTATACTTGACATAAATGAGCTAATTCATTATCATCCGAGATAAAAGATGCGGACTTTTAAGTAGGGATGTCAATAGGTTAACTTATAGTTCTAAATTTAAGTATATTTAGTGAGTCAATTTATAAGTCAAATTAGGCTTATACCAGTTTGAAACTTAATTTTTTACTTAGAAGAATTAGATTTCAGGTAAGTCTAGGCTTAAATAATTCAGTCATAGACTTAATTATAAAAAATATTATTTTATATTTTTAATTTTAAAATTATTATTTTAAAAAATTATGACTTAATTATAGAAAATATTATTTTATATATTTAATTTTAAAATTATTATTTTAAAAAATTAACAAGACCGACCTATTATCTTCCTTACTTTCATGTAATTTAACTAATTTTATAAAAATCTCTTAATCTTTAATATTATAAAAAATTGTTATTTTAAATTTTTCAAAAAATTTCTTCTCTTATAATTTATTAACAAAAAATGACAAAAACACATGTTACATAAAACAATACATATGTAGATTAATCAAATATTGACATAACCAATCAACTCAGCTTTTAAACATGACTAGTAGAACAAATTAAACACAATCGACATGATTCAAATTAGGCTTAAAAAGTTGAGTTGAGTCACCAAATTATAATTATCCAATTTGTTAACGACTTCTAATAAAAGTTTAAGAAAATATTTTTGTAAAAATAAAAAATCATAAAATTTTGATAACTTTAAGAGTTATAAATTTTATATACACGAGGATATATGTAATTGCCTATTATAAGATTCTAATACTCGACATGGAAACAATGGAATACCGTTTGGTCAATGTCAACTAGATGACAATCTTAACATGCCCAAAATGTCTTAACATGTGACTAGATTTGGTGGACCATAGTTTGTTGATGTCGATGCATCATTTGAGTAGTCACAGACTAGGGTTACACCAACTTGAATCGCAAGTCAAGCAAGTATTATAAGAGGTTTGGTGTTTAAAAAATTTAATATGTATCAAATTATCGTAAGATTGACTAAAGAGTAAATAAAATTAAATAATTTAAAATATGATGGAAAGAAATTATACTTACCTATCAAAGAATTTAAAATTTAATTAAAATATATAAATAAAAATAATTAATTAATTTTAGTTTATAAGAATTTATTAATTAATCAGAATTGACTAATTAATTAATAAATTGATCTTTTTTATCAATAAAAGTTATTAAAATAAATAAAATAGAAAAGTTAAAAATGAACCGAAAAATTACATGATTTAAAATTTTTATAATTGAACCAATCAAACCAGTTAAGTCTCTTAACGAAAGGAAAAAGAATAGAGAAAAAGGTTACACCTAATAATTTACAATAAGCAGGTGCAACTAATAATGACTAGCCAACTAAATTATGAGATAATGACTTGATACATTGAACCCTCCAAGGAAAAGGTATATATTTAAGAGATACGGTTGTACTTAAGAGATCTTCTGTGGAGAATATATAAATATAGAGAGATTATTTTAAGTGCCATAGTCTAATGGACATACAAAAGATTAGGTCTTGGGGTGTATATTGTAGACAATATAAAAGCCACAATCCGATTCACCAAAGTTGGAAACTCATGCAAAAACAAAATACCATATTTGTCATGTGCAAGATGATTAGTTTAAAAGAAACCCACCACCGTATATGGCCAAATATGATGATTAAGAGTTCCATAAGAGAGATTTAAGTTTACTCCTTTGTTTTTTTTTTTCTTGGTTACTTATGGTTATTATTACCCCATTATTTAAACTTTAGGACTAAATATATTGGAAACTCTTTTGATCAATGTTTAAAAGACCAAATTACAAATTAAACCGATAAGACATGAGGTTTAAGATTTTACCAAAATTTGAGTGTCATAAAATCAGTTAAAGATTAAATGAAGTTAAAAATATGGAATATTATTAAAAGGATTTATCTTTAATCATAAAAAATTTGAAGTTCAATTAAAAAGATATCATTATATGAAAAATAATTGATTTATTTTAGTTTATAAGAACTTATTAATTTGTAAAAACTGACCAATTAATTAATACATTAATCGGTTTTTAACAAAAAGAGTTATTAAAGTAAATCAAACTAAAAACTTAAAAATAAACTGATTCGAGATTTTTATAATCAAAGTGATTGAATCAGTTGAATTTTTTTAATCATTTTCTTATTTGACGTTTTTTATTTATTATAACTCTTTTCGTCATATTATATTAATTATCTATTTTTTTTCTTCAAAATAACACATTATTAGAATTCTTAAGTTTTAACAATACAATCTTGTTTTAAAAATATGAAGATATAGAAAAATAACATAATATACAAAAAGAATTTGTATGATAATTAATAATATTATAAAGAGAAAAATGACAACTTTTAAAATATAATAATCTAAATGAAACAATTGAAATCACAAAAAAATAATTGCAGTTAATCCCTAACTTTAATAGTAAATCATGTTAATCCCTAAAAATTATATCGAAAATTAAATCGGTAAGACAAAAGATTTAAGGTTTAGAATGTGTTAGGCTGTCATAAAATCGTCTAAAAATTGAATAAAATTAACGATTTTAAAATATGTTCTTATTCGTAGAAGAATTTAAATTTTAACTGAAAAAATTGTTAAATAAAAATTAGTAGATTTATTTTAGTCTATAAAAACTTATTAATTAATGAGAATGAATTATTATTTTATCCTATAAGAATTTTTTATTTTTGATTTCATACTTTTTGTATGAACTTCATATATTTTATCTAATTTTCAGAATAAAAAACAACTTCTAATCTAATTTTCTTTTTTTTAATCCTTTCAATTTAGTAAGGTCTAAGATTTGTTAGGTTGCTCCTCTAACCATCAACGTCAGAAAGAGGGTTGCACTTCACATTCACAACCATTTGAATAATTAATAGTACGAGTACTTAACCAAAAAATAAAAATTATGTCAACCCTAAAAAAAATGATAAATTTGGATTTTGTTAGATTTTCTTTGCACAAAAAAGAGATATGGTGGTTGACCTTTACCGAATAAAACATTCGTAAGTGCTAGACGCATTATGCGACACTTCGTTTTGAGTTATTTTATATTTTTCAGGATAAAAAGTCATATCTTCTAGAGATTTATAAATATTTTAACTTGGATGAAATAAAGATTATATATTAGGTAGCTTCCTACAAGTACATCGAACTAGATGAAACGATCACAAGATCACAGTTTCAAATCAAAGAAATAGAATTACAGATTGAAATTAAAATATATATTATAATCCTCTAGTTTTTTCACATAACGAAGAACTTTGTAATATATTAACTTTAACTTTTGAGTCATTTTTTCAAATTATATCACTAGTAAATTAATAAATATTTTAAAAAATTTACCGACTTTGGAGAATTAGTGATTACACGATCTTAAAAATG
>JANIJH010000223.1:5555830-5569582 GCA_024520975.1 Erythroxylum areolatum
AAAAAACTAACTGTTAGCACCTATTATCAACAATTGACTATTTCAAATATGTAACAAACTAACTATCCGAACTAACAGAATGCTGACTGGATTGATGAACCAAAAAGAGTGCATCACCAATGAAATGAGATGCAATATTCAAGTCAATCCTTTTGGCCTTCGAAGCTTCAGATGATGAAAACCTAACGTGGAGTGTATAATCGAGGAGTTTATGGACCAGGAAGATTGGAAGAAGAAATTCGCGTGTAAAAGAAAGCCCAACTTCCAAAGGCCATAACTTTTGCTATGGTTATGTGTTTGGGGCCACAATTAACTAAAAATTACTATATTTTTCCTTTCCTAATTATTCTAGGATTTCTTTCTCTTTTTAGATTAGGGTTTTATAAGGCTATTTATATGCCTCTATTCATTGTATTATGCATTCAATACGAATACAATTCAGAGTTTTCTCTTTTGGATGAGTCCAAATTATCTTCCTAAGGGTAGACGTGTTTTACCTTAGTTTATATTATGCTAACTCACTGTGTCAGGTGGTATCAGAGTAGGATCGAATTGTTTAATCTATGGTTGACCTTACGAAACTAGCAGGTGGCGGTCTCAAGGACGGTGATAATGGGACTGAAACTTCACCCGATAGCAGAGTGGCGTTATAAGCCTTGGAATCAGAGACGAATTAAGCAACAACTTAGGGAGCAACTGGATCTTCGTATGTGGCTTATAGAGGAGCACTTCGAGGAGATCATTACTCAAATTCATAACCTAGGTATAGGTTCCAATAGGGATCGAAACGATAGTGGGGCAAGATATTGGGAGGATTCACCCCCTAACCGGCTTACCGGGAGACGTATTCCTAGAAACCAATGCAGGTGGCAAGCCTACATTGGAAGAGAAGCGAATGACGAAGAGGAGGAGTTTCTGGACTACTTTGATGATATGGATAAGCATGGTCAAAACTCAGATTATCAGATTAAGGGGATATTTTGCCCTTTAACGGGTACTTGGGAGTTAAAGGTGTCATTGATTGGTTGAATGATGTGGATCATTTCTTCGAATACATGGATATTCTTGACAAGAATGTGTTGGATTAGTGGCATGTCGGCTGAAAGAAGGAGTATCTGTCTGGTGGGAGAGGCTGCAGCATAGGAGGCAGAGAGAAGAGCTTGCTTAGATCCAAACGTGGTCGAGGATGAGAGCATTGATTCGTCGGGATTTCCTTCCACTTGACTATAAACAGGTCCCATTCCAGAAATACCAGAGGTTGCGGCAAGGAACATGATTTGTTCCAGAGTACACAATAGAGTTTATAAGGCTGCTAGAGCGTTACAACCTGCAAGACTCAGAGGATCAGCAGGAGGCACGATTCCTAGACAATCTTAAGCCAATAATTTGCAAGGCCATTGGCGTGTAGGTGATCCTTGACATGATGACAACATGAAATTTGGCCATGAGGGTAGAAAGGATAGAGAGGCCTGTAGCGAAGAAGTCAGCTGAGTGTAAATTCCAAAATTGGAGGGAAGATAAGGCCGCAGGAAAGACCAAGATAAGGAAGGCACCAAAGGTAGCAGCGGACCCTAACCCTATACTAAACCTCGAGGGAAAAAGTGTTATAAGTGCGAAGAAATCGATCATCTTTCTCATGAATGTTGACACAGGGGCGTAAATTTGGCTAAGAAGGAAGATGATGATGGGGAGATTAGCTGCTGTCCGGATGGTGATGAGGACGATTATGAGAATGAAGATTATGAGGCAGCATATTTCGTCATCCAGAAGGTGATGTTGAGCTCGAAACAAGAGGAGTCATCGCAGCGACACTAGTTGTTCTGCACTCGGTGTACCATCTTAACCCAATTTTTTGATGTGATCATTGATAGTGGTAGTTGCAAGAATATCATCAATCAAGATGTAGTGCAGTGGTTGGGTTTGCAAACAGAGCGGCATCCTAACCAATATACCATTGGATGGATCAAGGCTTCGGACAAAATTTGGGTGACCGAATGGTGTAAGGTTCCTTTTTCTATTGGTTCGTATACTAATGAGATTTATTGTGATGTAGTGGATATGGATGCTTGTCACTTGTTGTTAGGTAGACCTTGACAGTTTGATGCAGTAGCTATTCATAACAGGCGAGAAAATATTTGGCGGTTGGAGAAAGATGGGAAGAGGTTCTTGCTGAAATCATTCAGAAAAGTGAGCCGTCTCAAAGCTTCTAAAGTGGAGGGGCAAACATTGACTATTGTCAAAACAAATCAGGAGATGTCAATAGCAATTTAGGAAGCAGGGGAGTTTTACGCGGTGGTGGTGAAATCGATCTTGGATTCTAAAAAGGTAAAACCAGAAGTGCCTGACACTGTCCAACCCTTATTGGAGGAGTTCAATGATGTAGTCCTAAAAGACCTACCAAAGGGGCTTCCGCCCATGAGAGACATCCAGTATCACATTGATTTCATCATTGGGGCAAGTCTACCGAATCTGTCGCAGTATAGGATGAGTCCCCAAGGGAGTGAGGTACTGTAGGAGAAGATTGAGGAGTTGCTGCACAAGGAAAATATCATGGAGAGCATGAATCCATGTGCAGTTCCAACCTTGCTAACTCTAAAGGCTTATGAGAGTTGGAGGATGAGTATTGATAGCCAGGTCGTTAATGAAATTACTGTTCGTTATCGGTTTCTTATTTCATGGCTGGATGACACGCTAGATATGTTGTAATAGTCAGTTTTTCAAATTGAGGGATTAGAACCCTAGACTATTGCATAGAAGCTATATCATTAAAAATTCATGAATTGCATTTTATTCACAGCATATCAATAGCATACACACATGAATTATGATTTAGTACACATTGCAAAGAATGTATATGCACTCAATTGACTTATTTCGGGGTATAAAAAGATTAAAATGATCATGATGTAAATTGTGTATTGTTTATGCTTGCATTTTGGCTTGATTGATTACAAGTAGTAAATTTGGAATTAATTTGGTATAATTGGAAAATTGATAAATTAAAATTTACACTTGGTTTAAAAAAATGCAAAGTGATAAGACAAATGGATACATGAAAATTATGATGATTAAGCCTATGAATAAGTGACATTTGGCATAGATGAATGTGTGACATTTGCATAACTAATTAATTGACAAATGGCATTGATTATGGAGCGACAAATGGACTAATAACTAGGTGACATTTGGTGGCTTAGGAAGATGATAAGTGGCTATCATGCTTAAGGACACATGTTAATCCAAATTAATAACACCTTGCACCTAGTTGAATTAAGCAAGTGCTAGAAAGTGTTTGTTGTGTTCCTTTTCTTTTTTGCTTCACTCCACTGAAACCTACATACATCTCCTAGCTCTACATTTTTGGTTTAATTCTTATAAATTGTTACACCAAAATCTATGTTTTTATCCTCACAAAGTTAGGTAAAGAATCAAAATATAGTTGTTCTTGTTATAGCCTTTGATCTTAGCTAAAATCCAATCAATTCTCACCTTGAATTCGTGATGATTTTTGCATGCATCAAGAGCTGAATTAGCTTGATCTTTGAGCTAGACAAGTAAGTAAAAGATTGATATTTATGGTATGTTATAATAGAGAATTTATGATGATGAAATTGAGATAAATTATATATGATATTGATGATGAATTGTGCTGAAAATTTATGCATGAACTTGGATACTTTTCTGTTGTGTTCTTGATTTATCAACAATAGGTTATAAATTGCTTTATGGATGAATTAGATTAGGATTTAAGGTACAATGAAAATGAATTTATGTTAAAGAAAGGTGCTAATATAGTGATCTTGAAATGGCAACGGAATTAGGATACATGATTGATGGTGAATGATAGTGTCTGTTTTAATTTTGATGTGTGAAAGATAATGATTTGTGAGTTGTCTAATGAATAATTTTTAAATTGGGTTTAAACATGAATTTGATAAAGGATTGAAGCTGATGTTATCCGTTGATGAATTTGATAAACAATTAATTTTATCAAACATCTTTAATAAACAACTAATATTATTTACTGGTCAAATCAGTTGATATTAGCTAATAGCTAATGTAATCTACTATTTGCTAACCGCTGATAAAATCAGCTATCAACTAATGTAATCTACTGATTGTTAAACACGGCCATTATATAATAAGTCAAAGAGAGAAAGGTTAAAAAAAATCTATTAAATTTTTATTTTTGTAAGAATTATTCATATCCTTTTCTTTTTCTTAACATTTAAAACCTACGATGATCTATTCCAATAATGTACATCCAAATCCTAAATGAGGAAAACGACATGAGCAGTGTGGCTTTTGTACTGCTTCTTAGCAATGCATTATTGGAAACATCTTCGTGTTACAAGGATGCCCATGCATGGTAGGGGTCCGTTGAAAAAGGTAGTGTTGACGATATGAAATTTTTCGTAATTTTATTTATTTTTAAAAAATTCTTTAAAAAAATATTTTATGATATTAAAAACTTTAAAGAAATTTTTTTATTGATTATCTGTCAAATTATTTTAAATATTTTAATTTAATGAGTTTACAAACTTCATTACATACACAATAATCAATTATACCATAACATCTAATTTGATAAATTGTTGACAACATACAGAAAATGAATATACATAACAAGCTCCCGACACCATATAATATCTTGGAAAATGAATATACAGAATCAGGATTCGGGACATTAATTGTGTCAGTGCCCCCTCAAGTTTGTAACTATCAGAACATAATAATACTGGAACACACTCAAGTGCCCGTCTTGAGCTGCCAGCCATCACAATTATTAGTTTCTAGATATACGTATGTCATTGGGTAGGAGTAGGACAGGCGGCTGATCTCTCGCCGGTTCATTTGCTTTGCTATTTGTTAAATAATGTTTTAAAAATTGGAAACAACCTTAACTGATAATGGTTGGGTCGATTGTGCTAGGCCTAAGTTCAAGATATTCAATCTATGCATCTATGGCCCATTCACAGGAGTTAGTCTCCCATGCAAACATAAAGGCCTACATAACGACCTAAACCTAACATCCACGTCGTATATAAGGTACTATTCTACCATGATAAGAGGTACGCGATATAAACCCTAGTTCTTCTTGCTCTAAGCGACTACACCCTTTACAAAAATACTAACTTGAACGTCGGAGTGGCTGGCCGGGGACCAACCTCCGGCGCGCCTTTATCTATTTTGCAGATAATCTCTAGCCAAAGCTACTCGGAATCATAGATCCAAACGGCAACGTTCAGTTCCGTCAGAATCCGGCATAACCAGATAATATTAAAGATTTAAAATTTAAAAAATTTAATTAATATTAAATTATTATAAAATTTGTTAAAGATTAAATAAAATTAAAAATATTAAAACTGGATTAGAAGAGATTGTTCTTAATTATAAAAAAGTAAAATTTTAATTAAAACAGATTGTTAGATAAAAATTAATTAATTTATAAGAACATACTATTCCCTTCTATCCAAAATAAAAGTCGTTTTAAAGAGATTTTAATTATTCAAAATAAGAATCGTTCGTAACTTTTCATGCATGTTTATAATTTTACTTCTAAAATTACCTTTTAATTTCTCTCACGTCTTAATTACACAGATTACATTTTTAAAGCAGTTCAACATGCAATTTCTCTCACATGAATAACACCATTAATAAGGGTATATCAAACATTTTATTAGCTTTCTTAATAAGTGTGTATCCCTCTAAAACGACTTTCATTTTAGATAGGAGGGAGTAATTTACTAAAATTGATAAATTAATCAATTTTTAATAACAAGAGTTATTAAAGTAAATCGAACAGAAAAATTAAACGATTCAAAATTTTTACGATTGAACCGATTAAGTTTTTTATGATCAGTGTTATACATCAAGTGAAAAAAATTAATTTTGAATTAATTTGAGACGATTTTCACGATTTGTTATACTTAAAAAATTGTTTTTCTTAATCGAATTTAGTTATTTAAATTTAATTTAATTAAACTTAAATTTCAAATTCTATACTTCAAAGTTTTCTATTGAATCTAACTACATGGACAAGATGATGTTGAAGTTTGGATTCATTTACAATATTATTCATAATAGGTCATCTTGTTAAATGTATGTATCATGTTAATGACAATTACGAATTTTTAAATTTTGTAATTTATATGTGCAAATGAGTTTAGTGTGATGAGATTAGTGGTAGATGCGTCTGATCTTAACCTAACCAATACATTTGTTTTTAGAGTGGTTTGTTATTAATTAGTCAGGATCATACATTCTTTGCCTTCTTTTCATAAGGATTAATTAATGGTCATTGCTAATAATGAGTTAAATTGAGTCCGATATTTAAGATGATTAATTAAAACAATATTATTTTAAAATAAATAATTAAAATGATATCATTTTAATGTAATCAACTAAAATAATATAATTTAGTTTGAATTTTGGATTACTCGAATGTGATCGAAATTAGAAGTATTTTCTAATTTTTGTCTTATTGGTATGTTTAAATATATGAAAATAGCTTAAACTCAATATAAATAAATTTACTATTATTTCTATTCTAAGTTTCGACAATTTCTCTTCCTTCTTTATCAATAATTCTTCTTCTTCAATTTATCAATAATTAGTGACAATCTAGAATATGTCTCAAATAAGATCAAATTTTCCGTTTCGATTAATCAATTCTTACCTTATTTTATTAAATTTTATCCATATATAAATGTGTGAAAAAAATTAAGAAGTACAGAATTAAAACACCCTAATAGAAGAAGGTGCTTCAATCCGTCTTAAATGCCCTATCATAAATCAATCACTTGGTCTACAATGTTGCCTTTTTATGTGTATATATATGCAACCAAAACATGTAATATTCCCATATCCTTGTATTAGTAAGAGCACTATCCTAAGAGTAGAAATTTATTTTTAGTTCTTCTAACTTTCCTCCATAACCATGGCTTCAAAGCTCATCTTCACCCTTATTTTACCTGTTCTCCTCTCAGCTTTAGTGATAACTATTAACTTCTTCTCTCAAGCGTCCCATGTGTTGGAAAGCTATTCCGGTAACAAAATTGGTCTACTCGAGACTGTTCCTCTTGTGGGTAGTGCCATGGGACCTGAAAGTTTCGCCTTCGATCCACTTGGTGGAGGGCCGTACACTGGAGTCTCCGATGGCCGGGTTGTGAAATGGCTAGAACGTGAACGACGGTGGACGGATTTCGCCACAACTTCGCCTAACAGGTACATGCATGCATACACCGAACTTATCATCAACTTCAAACAGTTTTCACGAAGAACGCATGCATATATATGTTTAAGATATTAACTTGGTCCTTGTTGTTGATCAAAATGGTGAAATTCTTGAATTTTCCATTAAGTTACAGACGTATTTGTTTAGGATGGATTGATGTTAGAAGAGGAAGACGAAGTTAACGTGGTGCATTGGGAATGAAAGGGCATTTACTAGTTTCTGTTGTTACTTAGCTTTCTAAGAAGAAAAGGACACACATGTTGTCTTCTTTAATCCTCTTTCAAAACCCGAAATAGGAAAAAACCAGAGTCCTTATCAACTATTCATTGTGTAGACCATTCCTCCCCATGTGTCCAGTCTCTTAAGCACTATTAGCCAAGTGTCGATTTCCGGGGGATTGTTATCACAATTTGTTTAAATTAGGATATGTTGTAATTGTCCACAAATTATAGTATACTTTGTAATTTTCAATTTAAAATTTTGATCGGTTTCTTCAATTTTTTTGTTATCTTTTCTAAAGTAGGCAAGAGACAAATTTGAGATGAGTAGAATTGAAATTTAGCTACGACTATTGTTTTTAGGGGTGACAATTGACCGAGCTAAGTAGGGCTTCGGCTTAGTCATTGCTATTAGGGGCTAGGACTAAAGCAATAGGCTTGAGTCTTACCAGACTTGAGATAGTTTGGTCGGACTGAAGCTATTTTTTAATTAAAATATAAAAATAATGTCTTTTTTTTTTCAAAACGACGCCACTTTAGTTATATGTGTCGAATCCCGAGCCAGTGAAAATTGAGTTCAAAACAAACTCAAGGCTTGGTCAATCCAAATTTGATCCGTTAATTTCGGGATAAGTTAAGACCGGGAGTCAGGATTGGACCTGATTATCATCTCTAATTGCTTTTAACAAGAAAGAAAGATTGGCTGGTACCTAAGAAATTGTTCTAACATTATCGATGTTTATATTATATCTCTAAGTTTAGGCAATAAAAATTATAGATTTTTCCATTTAAAAATTTTAGAAAAAATTTGTAATCTTTAAAATTTTTTATTTTTTATAGTTTTAAATTAAAATTTTCTTTTTACTCAAATATAGGTTAAAAATAAGGACTAAACAAATGATAAATAAACATCATACAATGACTAATCAAATATTACTGATATGCATCTTAATTTAATTTTTAAACTCGATCTAAATAAATTAACCTTAGATTAAACTAATAATTTAAAATAATTATAATAAATTATTAATTTAGTTCCAATAAAATTTTAGAATTGGACTAATTCACATATAAGAAACATTAAATTGGTTGATATGTCATATTTACATCTCATAAGTTTTGTCATATTTTAAATAAAGTTTAAAAGGAAAATTTTCTGAAAATTTATGAATTACAAATATTTGAAATTTATTTTAAAAAAGTTAAACTAAAGATGAGCTTCATGATAAACTACTTGTTTATTCATTTAGTATATACTAGATATTTTTTACATTCTCTCAATTGAGTCTGATATATAGTACTTATTTAGTGTGAGGTATCCAATTGACATGATTTGTAAATTATTGTTTCAATTTAATGATTTACTTAATAGACATCTTAAAGATAACGACCGGAGGTTCTTTCGTTTTTTGAAAAAAAAGGACATCTCGAGTGCAATCATTATTATAAGAAGCTGATTGACGAGGAAATTGTTTGTGCTGTTACAAGTTAGAACTTGGTCCACAATTCAAATACCAGAAACTGAGACATCATGTAGCCCCCTACTTTGAATTGGTCAGTTAATTTACAACCTTTGATTTGTTCCGTCGAGTTCACTAATCGTACCGCATGCAAAGGTTGTCCATGTCTCTATTAATTATTTGATATTACATTGCTTAGAATTGCTCTTATCATTCAACCACAAATTGCCTCCACTTGATCATATCCTCTTTGAATCAAAGACCCTTTTTCTTCTTTAGCATAGACATTGCAAATTAATCAACCTTTTTTTTTTAAATAATTATAATGTAAATGAGTTTATTGTTAGAAAAAAATAAAAGGTAATCGATTTGGTGATTTTTATAATCATTTTTATTATAGATTAAAATACCTTTGCATACCATTTTTTTTATGTGTAATGATAATTTAAATTATGTTAATTATAATAATTTCAAGATATGCCCATTTCACATTTTTTATATTTTGTTTTTAAGTAATTAATGATACATTTTTAATAGTTAATTTTATTTGGAATATTTTTCAATACCCATAAAGTTATATTCTTGTATATAAAGGTTGCGTATGAGATTGGGCTGGGTCTGGGCAGCCTGAATCGTATCCTAACTTGATACCCATTTTTAGAAAAATTGGGCTCGTGAATTGGCTCAAGATCCAGTCAACTCGAGTTGAGTCTAGGCAACCTGAGCCTTATCTCGACATGATACCCATTTTTTAGAAAAATTGGGCTAGATAATTAGCTCAAGATCCAATTAACCCAAGCTTGGCTCTCTAATTTTTGGGCGGGTAGATCCAGGCCCAATTGCCATCCTTAGTTATAGAAACTCCCTAATTTTCTACTCCTAACGAGAGATATGCTTTATTTTAACAAGGATATAAAAAATAATTTCACATAAAATACAAGATAAAAAAGAAGTGATTTTTTAGGGTAAAAAATGCTTAAAAATATTTGGCTATTTTTGAATAGGGATGGCTGCGGAGGACCAAATGATCATCAACCAAGGGAGCACATCTGCGGCCGTCCACTTGGTTTGAAATTCAACGTAAGTAACGGTGATCTTTACATCACGGATGCTTACATGGGACTGCTGAAGGTGGGGTCTCAAGGGGGCTTGGCCACTAGGATTGCGACACATGAACAAGGCCTTCCTTTGGCATTCACCAATAGTTTGGACATTGATCAATCAAGCGGTGCCGTTTATTTTACAGATAGCAGTTCACGATACCATAGACGGTATGTCAGACACTCTATCCCTACCCTTTCTTCTTTACCATTGATTTTTTATCACTACTATGATTAGAAATTAAATCATGATACAGAACATTATTTGTAATTATATATACACGATTTTTAATTATTGTAATAAGCTAATCAATAGGGCGACAATTTAGTAAGGCGATCAGTTTATAGTTAATAGATCAAATTCGATTACAAAGTTCAATATCAAATATTAAAGTTTGCTTAGATTTAAGCTTTGATTTAAATTTGACCATATTTTTAGAGCGAAAAATCATAGAAAATAATTAAAATCAGGTGGAACAATTTGAAATTAACGGATTAAATTAAATTTGATTAGACTAAGGTATTAGAGCTTTGATTGCAACTTAAAACATGGATTGCAACAACATTTCAGGAACTATATCTCAGTCATACTAAGTGGTGACAAGTCAGGAAGGTTAATGAGATATGACCCAGAAAGCCAAGAAGTGAATCTACTTGTAGGCAACCTCTCATTCCCAAATGGAGTAGCTCTAAGCAAAGATGGAGACTTCATTTTGTTAGTGGAAACCACAAACTGTAGAGTTGTGAGATACTGGCTAAAAGAACCAAAAGCTGGAACTCTTGAAGTCTTTGCTCAATTACCAGGTTTCCCAGATAACATAAAGAGGAGTCCAAGAGGAGGGTATTGGGTTGGGATACATTCAAGAAAAGAGAAGGTTTTGGATTTGGTCCTCTCACATCCATGGATTGGAAACGCCTTGCTCAAACTTCCTATTGATGTAATGAAAGCTCATGCAGCTTTGGCTAAGTTCAGAGGGAGTGGTTTGGCAGTGAGGTTGAGTGAGGAAGGTGAGGTTTTGGAAACTTTTGAAGACAGACATGGGAAGGGATTGATGTCTATAAGTGAAGTTATGGAGAAAGATGGTAATTTGTGGATTGGTTCAGTGACTTCACCATTTGCATCTAGGTATTACATATGAGATAAATAAGAAGTGGCATCAGGATTTGCAGAAAAAATGGATTATTGAATCTTGTTTGCTTTGTCATCATATAATTAAACTGCATATATATATATATATATATATATAAACAGTATCCATGACTAGCTGAGCAATCAGCATTTGTGAACATATTTAATAATACTTAATGTTTCTAAGTTAAAATTGATGTAGTGATAATTTAATTTAGTTTTAGAAGAATCACATATTCAAAAATAGATAATTAAGAATAGAAAATACATTCTATATTGACTTGATTTAAAGTTAATATGTTAAATTTATTTTAAGTGAGATTCAAGTCGAACTCGAATTAACAAAATAGAATTTGTATATTTCAATTAAAGTTAGATTCATGATTTATGGTCCAGTTTAACTTAAAATAACTTGACTTAATCAGTCAAATTGGCGAAACAAAATGTTTCTAACTACCTCATATATAATTAGAAATTTGATTAGTGAATTTTAATATGTTTATTGATAAAAAATCGCACTGCATATATTTTTAATATTTCTTGTTCCTTAATTGTTCAAGTATAAGATGAAATGTTAAATGTTAATTAATCTTGAAATTAATTAAGGTCCAGAACATCTAATCTTACTTTAAACATGGGCCTGAAGTAGCAACAACATTATTTTTCCTTAATCTTTACTCTAGATCTGATTTTATAGGCTGTAACTTAAGCTCCGAGATAAACATGGCAGAACTTATCTCCATATCATTCTTAAACATTAACAGTTGAACTTTGACCTTTTAGGGCTATACCAGCTAATGTCGGTGATAAGATTTAAGAATTAGACTGAAAGTTAAACCGATAAAACAAGAGATTTATAATTTAAAAAGTTCAACTAGTATTAGACCGTCATAAAACTGATTAAAGATTAAATTAAATAGAAAAATTTGAAATATCATTTAAGGATATTTTCCTTAATTGAAAGTTTAATGAAAAAAGAAACCATTAAATAAAAATTAATTAGTTTATTTTGATTTAAAAATCAATTAATTTATAAAAATTAACTTATTAATTAATAAACTGATTAAGTTATTAAAATAAATCGAACTGAAAAATTAAAAACTAAACAAAAAAATTAACTGGTTCAAAGCTTTTACAATTGAGTCGGCGAACCAGTTCAATTTTTTAATCATAACCTTATAACTTGTTAATATTGATTGGTTTTAATTAATTGTTTAATGTACAATTATTTGTTTGTAAATAATTATTTAAAGGACACAATTTATGATTATTATACACATTCCATCATTTAATTAGTGCACTTTGAAACGTTGCCAAGTGACTCCACAATCATTGAAAAGGAGAACAGTTGACCAAGAATGTAAAAGTCTACTACTTTAATATATGATATTCATGTGCTTACTTATCCAATTATGCACCACAATAGGCTTTGATTTAGATCCTATCTGATTTTTTTAAAATTTGAATTTATATTTGATTCAGCCTGATTCTGGCGAGGCTGCACGTTGCCTTTTGGATCCATGAGGTTGGTTAGCTCCGATTTGAAGGTTCCTGCAAAACAAGGAAGGCACGTCGGGGGTTGTTTCTCGATAGGCCCCTCCGACGCTCAAGTTAGTATTTTGGTGAAGGTAGGATTGCTATGAGTCGGAAAAACTAGGGTTATGAGTACATACCTCTTTCGTGATAAAATCACACCTTATATATCGGAGGGATGCTAGGTTTAAGTCTTTACGTAGACTTCTACTTCTGCATGGGAGGTTTTCGTCTGCAAGTGGGTTGTATATGTCTGGTCCTGGGCCTGGGCCTTGCTTAGCCGATAGGCGTGAGACCAATCCGTGGAGGATGGACCAATCGGCCCATGAGTCGTTATGACTGGGTTCAGGCCCAGCACGACCAACCCGACCATAAGCCCCCCTACTCCTTGAGTCTGAGCAAGGAGAAGGGTCGAAGGAGTATGTAAAGGTTTTGCAGCTCGTCTCCAGGACAGCTCGTAATTGACTTCATCGGTCGGCATTAATGTATAGCGCGTGACTGTTTGTATAAGGATCGGTCGATCGATTGCTCCGACCGATCGGCCTAGCTGCTTATTGCATGATAGCTCGGGCCAAGGTAGGTCGGGTGAACGTTGTTAATAAGCGCGTGATGGAACTCGGAGTAATTATTACTGAAAGCGCGTGTCCTTTGACAGATATTCAGAATCTGAAATGAATCGTCTTTTGTAACCGTTGTGCAGCTGTCTCGTACGTCCTTTCAACCGTCGCGCCGCTTCGGGTTTTGAACAACCCTAATTTGCCTCAGCTCAGATTCTGCCACATATCTGAGCTTGGCTTGGATTTTCTCCACGTGTCAGGAGTTGGTTGGACGCCCTTTCAACCGCTCCTCTATAAATATTCAGCGCCGATGGACTACAGTTTTCTTTACACTCATTTTGTTCTCTAGCCTATATTTGCACCTTCTTGCTTACAGTTTCCGAAGTTTCCTTTCAACCGTCGTCCAAATTTTCGACCTCAAATCACCAGATAGATACGTCCTTTTTCCCCGTCTCCTCCTCTAAAGTTTATTTCAAAAGTTCCCTCTTGGTAAGTATGTCGTCAGCCAGTTCTAGAAG